>VYZU01075819.1:10390-25727 GCA_013401355.1 Ceyx cyanopectus | reverse complement strand
TGAAAAGAGTCTGTCCCCATCCTTTTATCACCCACCCTTTAGCTATTGATCAGATCCCTTCTCAGTCTGTTTTTTTCCTCCAGTTTCCTCCAGTCGGGGTTTACCTATTTCCCGTCTCCCAAGACAGAAGACATTTCTTCAGATTCTTTGTTTTTCCTCTGAGTGCTGGCACTTCATAGAGCAGGTACCCTGAGATCTATAAAATTGCCACAACTAACAGATGAGCAAAGAAAGAGAGACTGCAACCTCTGCCACTGTAGTGAGCAGCCAGATGCAGCCCATGACTGAGCAGGAGCACTGTACCCATCTTGGTCAACTGACTTTTTTATCTTAATTGCCTTATTAAAATGAGCTGAGTGCAGCTGGATAACATTAGGGCTGAATTCTGCCAAGGCTGCAAGATGCAGTAAATATGGCTGCCATATATTACAATTCTCAAAATATTAGCTCACTGTTCACTGTTTGAAAATTCATATTTATTTAACCGTTAAGAGCTAGTACATTAGTAATTAAATATTTTCATGCTGTCTGTGGTCAAACAGTTAAGAGCCAAAACATTTTGACAGTCTTTACTTAAGACTGATGTAGGAAATTCAGCTACAATCTAAAAAAATAACACCCCAAATTAGATCCGTGAAAATTAGCAGTAACAGTTATTTTGGGTATACTTTTACTCACATAATGCATTTTGAAATACTCTCAAGCTCCTAAATGCTGCACAGTCCCTTTAAATCTCTGAAAATTCAAGGTATTCCCTGGGCAAAGGAGAAGTGCTCTACTCCATATACAATTACACATTTACTGAAGTCAGATGCTAGGAAGAATAAAAATATTTTCCTCCCCTGGCAATATAATTTAATAATTGTAAATGCATAAAACATTATAAACAATTTCAGCATTTACAATGCCAGCTTTACTGAGCATATTGCTTCAGGACAATTAAAGATAACGATTGACAGAATGCTCTGGTCACAGATATTTACAAAGTATCTACATTAGTTAACAGTAACATGAAAAAAACTAAGCACAGAGATGTTAAATATTAGAAATCTGAAGCTTCTAGAGGAACTTTAATGGTGCTTATTTTATACCTCATGTAGCATACTGTAATATTCCCATAAATTTCTGAATGTGTACACAGCACAGCCACTGAGAAAACGTGCTCGAGGAACCTTTGTATCTCATGAGCTTTGCAGTTCTTATGTTTCCATGTGATGTTTTGCCACTGCAGCGGACACTGCAGTTAAGCTCCTTTCTAATATTCAAATAAAACATACAAAACCCCTCTTTGGCACATCGTTCAGTTCTCAAATCAATTGCTATTCACTGCAATTCAGCCTTTTTAAACTCTTCTTCATCTTAAAAAAAAAAGTGCATATTAATTCCCAAAGTGCCTCATTAGTTTTACTAAAGAACAAACAACAAAACAAACCAACCACAAATGAAAAACAAACAAAACAAAAAGACAAACAAGCAAAAAAAAGCCCCACCACTCCAAACCCACAAACCAACTAACCAAACAAACCCAAAACAGTCCAACAGCAAAAAACCACCACCATCAAAATTCACTAAGGCTTTTTTTAATTAAAACAGGAATTAATTACCCATCGTTGGTGAAGGAAGCTCTTATGTTTCCAGAGACTTCTGGACAAGGATGAAATTTTATTTTTTCTTTATGCTTTAGCTCTGGCCATTAGATGCAAGCCCTTTGGTGCAAAACCAAACAAAATAGCAAGTGACTTGATTAAACTGCTCAGCGATGTTGAATTGTAATAGACCATAAATACTCACCAGCTTGCCATTTACAGATTTCTGGATGGCTACTCAGCAGCAGTCCCTGGGTCACAGGCAAAGTGCGCATTTTCTAAAAGGTTTTGTCTGCCTGTGTAAAACATCTCTCAGCTAGAGAAATAGGGAACCCCTGCTTAACTGAAAATTAATGGGGACGACATCTAATTAAGATTACAATAGAATGGTGAATGCCATGAAACACCAACATTCTCACCAGTCAAAACACATGAACTAAAGTTTAACAGACACACTGCCAAGCAGAAGCAGTTCTGTTTGAGACTTATTCCAGCAATGTTTTATTGATCCTAAAATGCCAAATCATTTTGGTTTTGTTGATGTCTGGGGTTGGGATTTTTTGTTTTGGTTTGTTTTACCGTGACACTATTTGTGGTTTTATAAAAAGTGATGAGCCAAGGCTTTTACAGAGGTGCTGGTAAGTAGTTCAGCAGGGCTTTTGTCAGCTCCACATCCAGAAATTAAAGTTGATGAGAATGCCATATAAACAGCCTGGTGCTTCAAGAACCCTGAAACTATCAAACAGGCTGATCCTCAGATATAAGGAAGCCCTGTTTTCTCTACAGGCTCTGGGTTGCATTCAAAGACCCTATGATGTTGTGGACCATCCATTGCAAATATTTATGACAGTGATATAGCTGATGAAGCTACAAAAGTTTACAGATTTTACAGATGACTGCCATTTATTTTTTTCATTGAAACTATGTGCTGTAATAATAGAAGGCATTTAATATTAAAACTTGTTGAGTGGTTAAAACAAAATCACAAAGAAATAATAATATATCATTAATTTTAGCTTTTCATCTACCCTAGTGAAATAAAGTCAGAGCTTACCTTTCAAGTACATATTTCATGAACAGTTGTGTCATCTAAACATTCCTTTAGGGCCATAATGGATATCAAGAAATTAGAAGCTCGAAGAAATGTGCTTTTTAAGGCAAAAACCCCACAATGCTCCAAGTCTAATAAACTCAAGTCAGAATGAAAATATATTATTAAGAGCAACAGCAACTGCAAACAGTTGCAACCCATGAGACAACAGTAACTTCTCCCATTGGATTTTGGCCTAAACATTTGTAGCATCATTATTTGTGCTCATTCTCATAGGTTTAAATAAAAGGTTTGGCATTGTTTGTTTTTAAACAGCACAAAGTACTCCCCATTTCCCAAGCATAATGAACAGTGTCTTCACAATGTACCATTTGAGACACAATGTCCCAGGAGTAGTCACTCCCCTTTCCAAGCAAAATGATGCTCAGTAATTTCCCCTCCATCATTTAGAAACAGAATGCCAGAAGGTGTAGAAATCACCAGTTTCTAACAGAAAGCACTTTTTTTTTTTTTTTTTACAGAAAGCATGGATTTCTCACAGAGAGCATGGACACAGGGCTGAGCAAAAACATAAACCTCAAAACCACACTATAACTCTCAGTATGGGGTATAAAATCCAAGCAAGGAGAAGGGGTTTCTCTGAAGTTAAAGGACAGAAGGGATCACCAGCCCATCTGTTTTCCCTCTCAAACACTGGCCATTAATTTTCAAGCTGAGACCAATAATTTGAAATTGATTAAAACAAACTCTCTCAAGCCCATCTATGTATTGAACTTAAGTGCCAAGACTGAGGTACTGCAAATTTTGATAAGATTTTTGCTGTTTAACCCCCTCACTTTTGAAAACATTTTTAATTTCACACTTAGATTACCTGGCTTCAGCTTCCAGGGGTTGATTTTAGTTATAATTTTTCTACCATTCAGTATTTTCCTACATTGAAGTCATTAATATGCTGTAATCAAGCCACCTTCATTTGTTCCTTTTGATAGGCAGAACATCAAATCTATCTGACAAAACAATTCACAACCATCACGTCATCCCCAGCACTGACTGAAAAATTAATAGGTTAGAGACAGAAGAATAGATTTTCATCTCATCACTCACAACAGAGATAAGCACTGCGTNCTTTTTTTTTTTTTTTTTACAGAAAGCATGGATTTCTCACAGAGAGCATGGACACAGGGCTGAGCAAAAACATAAACCTCAAAACCACACTATAACTCTCAGTATGGGGTATAAAATCCAAGCAAGGAGAAGGGGTTTCTCTGAAGTTAAAGGACAGAAGGGATCACCAGCCCATCTGTTTTCCCTCTCAAACACTGGCCATTAATTTTCAAGCTGAGACCAATAATTTGAAATTGATTAAAACAAACTCTCTCAAGCCCATCTATGTATTGAACTTAAGTGCCAAGACTGAGGTACTGCAAATTTTGATAAGATTTTTGCTGTTTAACCCCCTCACTTTTGAAAACATTTTTAATTTCACACTTAGATTACCTGGCTTCAGCTTCCAGGGGTTGATTTTAGTTATAATTTTTCTACCATTCAGTATTTTCCTACATTGAAGTCATTAATATGCTGTAATCAAGCCACCTTCATTTGTTCCTTTTGATAGGCAGAACATCAAATCTATCTGACAAAACAATTCACAACCATCACGTCATCCCCAGCACTGACTGAAAAATTAATAGGTTAGAGACAGAAGAATAGATTTTCATCTCATCACTCACAACAGAGATAAGCACTGCGTTATTTCCATACCTCAAATCAGAAGGTCTAAATATTTTGGCCTAAAATGCACATTTCATTTTTACATCTCATCACAGTGAAACTTACCAACTCCTTTCTAACTCTCTCTGATATTGACCTTTCAAGGGGAAGAGGCACTAGGTGAGTCAGGGTGGCCTCCAGCCTGCTAGAAATTGTTTCACCAAGAGAAATAAACCTGGGACAATCCCATTGCCAGGCAAGGCTGGAGCTGGATGTAGCTGCAAACTGAAGGCAAAGCCAGCAAAGCAAGTAGTCTGTAACTCTGGTAGGGCTGATGGGGGGGTGCAGCAGCAGTACAAGGCAGGACAGCCCACAGGCAAGCAGCACAGACAGCAACCAATGCTTTCAGTCATCAACCATGTGATGGATAGGGATTTCTACATTTTAATTACAGATTCAACAATATTGGAGAAGCAAAGATTTCAAGTATAGGCATTTATGGCTCAAAAATCACAGGTTTTTTGGTTTTTTTTAATTGCAACTTCTTTCAAATCAGCCTATTCCATAAGGAGGACAATGTGTTCTTTTGAATGCCTCAGGATTCAGCCAAAGGAAGAACATTCCCTATACTGGGACAGGGCAGTCTAGTATAGCAGGAAATTACATAATGAAACATGAAGGTTTTTGCATGCTCCTTGTAATAAATGCAATGCTTATTTAGATTCATGGAGAACAGATATTTTCATCTAAAATTGCCTTTTTTTCCCCCATTAGAATCCTACAGGGCTTGTTTAATTACTGCTAATGAGAATGGATTTTTACATACTACCTGTTCATTACTTTTCAGATTTATTTTTAATACCAGCCCATTCCCCTTGGGAAAATGACCATCATTATCATGCAGTCCTCTGAGAAGCACAAAATAACAGCTGTCATTTTGGGTCACCATAGCAACACTACTGTAACTACATCAAATTTTTCAACAGGAGTGAAAAAAAAAATATATATACATGCACACAATGCATAGGTGATGATAAAAATGACTCCACACAGTTCAGGGAATTTGCATTTTGGCAACAATGTGCTTCCTCCTCCCTTTGCCAAAGTAACCCTATTAAGCTTTGCACATCTCAGAGGGGCAGCGTATTAACACTGCAGATCATCTCCTCCACAGCATCCATCACCCAGCTATCTCCCAACCTCACAGCGTTGTGCAATACCACATCTCTCTCAAGGTGCCAACAAAAGCAAGCTTGGGGGGATTTGCACCTCCCTCTGGTTTCAGATGTGTTGCCCACAGCAGCAGATGAAGTTTCATTACTCATCCATGCAACAGCCAGTGGAACACAAAGTGTGCTGTTCCACCTCTCGCAGCTTCACATCTTATTTGCTTTTTTTACTTAAGTACCTCTGAACAGAAGCTTTAATGGAACAATGTACAATAATGCTGGTGTTTTTCTTTAAGGAGAAATAAAATTTAATATTATTTCACACTAGGGGTGATTTATAACCTTCTTGTTTATGCCAAGTATGCAATATCAGCATTTATTTTGACCTCAGTTACAGTAAAACTACATCCAAAACTGCATGTTAACCAGAGGTTCACATCACAAAGAGCTTCACAGTAATACCAGGATAAGAAATAGCTGACTTGACTTCATCACCTCCTTTTTTCTCCACCAGATCACATAGTTCACTACCTCCTCAGCTGGAAGAGCACAAAGAGTTTGTGGGGCTGTGCTCCAAGCTGAACATCTGATTCCTCCTTACCATCCCCAGCCTCACCCTTGAACAGAGCACTGGCCCTGCAAAGACAGCACTTCATGAGCCTGATGGTGGGATTACTTTAATCCCTTGCTGAACATTTTACACGTGTATGTTACATTTCCAGCAGTAGTGAATTTTAAGTCTCCAGTAATCTGCTCTTCAGGTCTAATTTCACATTTTTACACTACACAAATCCTGCACCACTGTAAATTATATGCAATCTAATCTTCCTTTCAGTTTCAAAAGTTCGTATCGGTGATTAAAAAGGACTTAACCATAAACAGTTTTGCACCAATTTAACTCAAGCGGTTTAATAGAAACAGTTGAATTAAAGGAGAACAAATCGTCAGTGAAGATACAGATTAAACAATACTGGGGTTAAAGGGGAAAAAACCTCAACACCTCTTGCTCTTCATACATGTGGATTGGTGTTACCACTGTTAAAGAAGTGAATGACAGCTCCAAATCTTTTCTTATAGCCCTTCCTGACCGTGTCTGGCACAGTGCCTTGTCTTTAGTTAAACAGAGAATAGCACAACTTGGGGAAGGGAAGTCTCTGCACAGATGAAGCCAGCTATGAAAAGCTGCCTTCCCTCAACACAAGCTGATTGAACACGAGCCCAATCGCTCCAACAGCTGCAGGGTGTGCTGGCAGAGGCAGCAGACAAACACAACTCAGAAAAAAACCAAACAGATTATTCTTCCTCTCCTCCTGTTCAAGACCACCCTAACATCCATAATCATGGGAACCATCATAGATTTTGATACTCCAAAGCTTTTCCCTGGGGTCACATATTCTGCATCCTGTTTAAATAGATATATGAAAGATTGCTTTAAAAAACATAACATAAATAAAGAACTCAAAACCCAAATACTTCCAGCTTACTTTTGGAACATAGCAACAGATCAGAGAGAAACATCACCAGGCTGGATTTGGTCTTTGGGATGCAAGTTGTAGTCTCCATGCTTTCACTGATGTGCAGTAATTACAGTTAATAGATGCTAAAAGGCTTCTAACAAACCTCTCGAAGTAATTTATCATAATTAATGTAACCTTAGAAATGTTTCAAGCTTTTGGTCCTCAGCTCATTATTCATGGGCTTTTCAAAATTGTTCCAGTACATGAATTTTTCTATTTTTAAGCAAATCTATAAGCAGAGACCATCTAATGCTGAGAATTACACTTCCCAGTTTATAAATGTGGGTAATACACACATTAATAGCTTAGACCTTTTTTAAGCAGTATTGCATCATTAATTCATGATGTACAGACATGATTAGTTATGTAGGGCTCACTTTGCAAGAAAAATATCAGGGATACCTTAATAGCAGCAGAATCTGCACAGTGCAAAACCTTCAAAATGTAACAATGATTTTAAATATTTTATGTATACATAAGCATCCTCTAATAAAGTGCCTTCTGGTGGGGCAAAGTACCCTTAAACATTTATTTACTCTTAGGTAAGGCTGATTAGCATATGTTAATTACAAATACCAGCTCACAGCATGTGTAAGGCAAAGCACATATTGAGTTATAAATCATAGAATGCTTGGAAGGCACCTTAAAAATCATCTAGTTCCAACCCCCTGCCTTGGGCAGAGACACATTCTATTAGACCACATTGCTCAAAGCCCCATCCAACCTGGCCTTTAACACGTCCAGGGAAGGAGGAACCACAAGTCTGTTCTGTCACAAAGTAGAGCAAAGTGTCTGTGAGAAGGCAACCAAGTTAGAGGAAAGCTGTTCCCTGCTACAGCAGTGCAAAAAATCCTGCTGGAGTCAGGCCAGATGAGATAGGACCCATCTCCAGTGCCATTTTGGAGCATGAAGATTTACCTTAAGGAGAAAACAACAATAAGGACATGACTCCTTTCTTCTAGTCAACATAAAGCATCCCTCTATGATCTCCACTAGAAGCAAGACAGTTGATTATCTATCAAAGCAAAACTGCCTTAGAATTTGGCGCACTTATTAATAAAGTTATCTTTAGGGTTAAAGCCCACAGCCAAAGTGAACTCTCACTTCCTTTAAATGTCTAAAATTACTTAGAGTAATAGGGAATGAAGAGTAATTATTGTCCAAAAAGAAGAGCAGTCAATCATTACCTTTGTTAACACAACTGTAATTGGAGGTCCTGACACAGTAAGACCTCTTCTAGCTCCTATATTCAAGCAGCCAAATGGCCCCTGGAGGCATCTGAAGAACAGAGTGGCTATATCAGGCAGTTCAGTTTATCACAGTGTAACGAAACAGAATTAAACCCTTTGTCTTTCCCTGATTACAAAGTATGGTGCTGTTCTGAGAACGAGAGACCTTACTGTGCTTTGTAAGGCAGACATTTCACCAGGAGCTGGCTATTAGCCAGCATATATCTCTGTCACTTTTTAAAGATAATCTGGTTAAACAGCTACATCTTTCCTTATTATGTTTTTGTTTCCACTATACACATGAAAATTAGCTTAGAGACTAAGAGGGCTAATTTCCATTTTTAGGGATGTGTTTTCTCATTGTGCACAGATAGGATTTGCAGTCCTTGCTGAATGTGTTGTGTTACCAACCCGCTTGCTTTTCTCTGCCCAAAGAAAGAGAAAAAAAGGACATTTGCATCGTGTAAGCAGAGAACATAGTCCAGCTTTCCATTAAAATAAGAAAAGCCTTTAATTATCACCACTGCCTAGTAAAGCCAAGGAGAACTGCAGCATAGTAGATGCTGAAAGCAAAATCTTCTCAACACTAACAGAATGATGTGAGAAAGCTCAAACTTTGATATTTTGGTCGCTGCCTTTGAGACTGTGAACACAACATGAACCCCTGTGACAGCTAAAGCTTAAAATTTTTCAGCACAATAGTGGGTATATGTAGCTGTAAATAAAAATTGATAATTTGCAGAAGTCTTTGTTGCCAATCTTGTCACTAGCAGTAGCAAGTGTATGAAAACTACTTAGTGCTTATCTTTAGGCATGTGTGTTTACCATTCCTGGAAGCAAAAAGAAAAACTTTAAGGAAGGGAACAGAATATAAGAAACCCTGTGTCAGTATTATTCTATTTAATTGAAGACAGGAGGAGTAAGGAAGCAATTCTAGGATACTGATATGTTACCTCCAACTCCCATTAAAAGCTGTGACCAGGGAATAAGAAAAGGTACGAATGGCATAAAGTACAAACAGAAATAGGATTTTTAAGTACTACTATAGTTTTAATGCCAGGTAAAACAAAACTGTCCATCATACTCAGCACTATGAACTGACAGATCAAATGGCATCTCAGTCCTTTTCATAAAGCACTACTACGATCACATCACCAGTGCAACATCAGTGTTAGTGGGGTTTATATACCCAAGAATACAATATTCAGCGATATTAAATTGGCATTTAATACATATATGTTTATACCATCAGTAACTCAACTTAGGCTGAAGTTAAGCAACAAAACAAAAGCACTAGGAGAGTTCCATCTTTTGCAGAACAGAAAGTGAACAAGCCAGCAGCTTTCCCATGATGGTACAAGTGTGTTAGACTGGCAGAGAACCCCAGTTCTATTTCATTGACATTTTGTAGCACAACTGTTCTGCTCAGCTTGCAAAAGCACATGACTTCAGTATTACTGTAAAAGTCAATGGAGCTGGGGCTTCAGTGCAGTACCCCCTGGGATGCTGCCCAAGAGGACTCTGCAAAGTTTCCCACACAACAACTTGCCCCATTTCCAATCTTAAAAAACAAAACAATTAAAAAAGGAAGCAACAAAATCATCAGTGTTGGGCACCAACACAGTGTTGGAAACCAACAGCCACTGATAGGAAGCTGGGATCTTCTCAGCCTTGTGCCTGGGTGTCAACAGATCGTTATTGCAATCAAATGACATCACTAAGAACCCTGCAATTCTGAAATATCAGCAACCTGTGTCATAATGAGTTATGGGTGGATATTTTTTCCAGCTTCCTTTCCACACACCTGTCACAAACCACAGCAGTCTGTTACCTTCTGCAAACTTTGCATTTGGTGGATCATCTCGGGCTGACACCTGCCCACAGAATGCAAGATGTTAGGGCTAATTATTAAGTTTCATGTCTCAATAAGCCACACTTTCTATGTTCTTACTGTAAGATTAATAAAATACTGGAAAGGAGGAGCTCCATCATCATAGTAATTTAGTGTAAATACCAGAGATATAAGTATAAATAAACACACCAATCTGAAATACACATCTGAAAGTTTTTCCAGCTGCCATCAAACCCAGTTTCAAGTTAATTCATTAACACCAAAGTCACTGACAATAGAATAAACCCATATACAAATATAAGAAAACTTATTTATCCATGGTATTTGATCTTGCATGTCAAATGCTGTAATTTAAAATATCATTGAGCTATCTCACACTGTTTCCCTCTGCGTTACTTTTTACAGTTTCATAGTAATATGGAAAAAAAATTACTCAAGAAACAAATAAGTAAAAAACAATTCCCACATGTAGAGTTTAATTGC
Source organism: Ceyx cyanopectus (assembly GCA_013401355.1). Taxonomy (NCBI): domain Eukaryota; kingdom Metazoa; phylum Chordata; class Aves; order Coraciiformes; family Alcedinidae; genus Ceyx; species Ceyx cyanopectus. The sequence goes on along the minus strand of VYZU01075819.1, from coordinate 15,130 downwards.
CCTATTTTGTCTACTAGTCTTCCTACACAACCCACTTCCTAACTTCATTTGCTTTCCTGCTGTGAAAATTCTAATAGACTAATAGGCTTCTCCATGTCTGCTAACAAGAGAATTTTATTTTTATGAACGTATTTAAATAATATTTAAATAAATTACCGTATCAGTTACGGTGCTTTTCACTCACTTATTCTTTGTATCCTTTTAAAAGGGAAGTTACACAGCAAGTGCATTTCAAGGTTTAATGAAAGTTAGAGGCTAAGGCTAAAACAAGAAAATCTTTAAACTGAGACATACTGAAATACTGACTGATAGACAAGGAAGAGAGTGGCTTTGTTTAGCTTTGAAAGCTATGATACAGTTCACATTAAAGACCAGAAAAGACTTCACAGTAAAAACAACTACTCTAACAACAGCTTATGTTCCTGTGAATGTTTAGCCAATTACACTGACAACACAGTACCACAACCATAAATATATGAAGATATAGGAAAAAAATAAAACTGCTGCCTTAATTGCAAAGCTGCAATAACAGAAAACACTTGTCAATGAAAATGGAACTACACGAGAACATCAGCTATGATTCCTCTGAAGGTATAAGGGAATGCAAGAATTACAATACACAAAGTAAACATTGACACTATTTACAGCTGCTTGTGTCTCTCTTCTCACACTGCTAAAATGATTTTAAACTATACATTTTGGGCAACATCCAAAATACAGTTTTCTAATTACAGGGAGAATGTGCAGTCTAGACAAATATAAAATAAGACGCATCCTGAGGAATACTACCAACAGCAGGAGCTGGAGTGGGAGGGCGGAGGAGGACCTCAGAAGGGTGATGAATACTAGAACACAGCTACAATTTGTGATAACATTTAACCCTCTGCCCTCAATTTAGACTCTCTAAGACATTAAATGAATACCAATATGTCAATAAGCCAGGACAAACACAAGCCCAGACAGAACAACAAAACCCCTTCCCCTAACAGCATCCATCCCTTTTTGTCTTCCAGATTACAGGAGAAGCGACGGAATCACTAAGTCTTTAATCTGCAGGCAAAAGCTGTCAGGGAAGAGTTAAAGCAGGCAGAGCCACCCGCACCTGCGGCACGGCTCATCTGCTCTCCCTACACAGCAGCCCTGCAGGTCACTGCACTTTAGAGAGGAAAAAAAAAATAAATAAAAAATTCTGTCTGCTAGCACCAAGCCAGTATCTGTCATGCTACAGCTGTATTACACAGCAGTTGGCATGGATAAAATAATTCCCTGTTAAGGAAAGATTTATAAAATATGCAGGACATTAGCTTAACATACACAGCTACTTATTTGAAATTATAAATTTATTTACCTAGAAACAACTGCTGGGTAGAAGGCAGGCCAGAGAACGAGTCCAGTTTTCCCTCACGTTGTCAGCAGGGATACAGCAGAATTTGCACAATTCAGAACAAGCATAAAAAGATGTTAGAATGAAATTCTCCGATTGATGGGAATTAAGGGTGAAGCATCACTCTGCAGAACAGTGTCCAGAACAGGAAAAAAATCAGTTAAGTGTTGAATTGCCTTAACAAGCCCAAGAGTAAAATTGCTAACACCTCCAATATCCATTACAGTGTAATTTGGCCTGCAAACCTCCCTAAGGAGGGAACAGGGCCAAATCTCTTCTTAGGAACATGACTATTAGAAGCTACTTAGATATCTATCACACCACTGCCCCAGTGCTGCTGTGAGATGTCCAGGTCTTCTCAAACCTCTCTTTCATCTTACCATAAGCAAGTTTTTGTTTGATCTGTGATGCTGTGGCAGGCAAGGTCTTAGCATCTTGTGCATGGCTGGATGAGAAATGACAGAGAAGCAGCAGTTGGTCACCAGACTGTGGTGACAGGGAGGAAAGTTGCCTTTGTTTGATCTAAGCATCAGCTGAGAAGAGTCCAACTGGAAAGAAATTACTCTCTTCCAACCTCCCATGGACACTTGGACTAAGACATGACAGCCCTTCTCAGCAGGGCTGAGGAGCACACAGCTCCTGCTCGCAAACACCAGGCCTGCAGATACCTCTTACCACTCCTCAATTAGCAGCGGCAATTTGCTCCTTATCACTCCCAGCACTGTGCCCAGTTATTTTCTATTGTTCTTTGGTTTGGGGTTTAGGGGTTTTTTTTATTATTATTTTATATTGTAAAGCTGACTTGTGCTGACATTTTATTTTCGGCTCAAATTAAAGGCTGCCGAAATCCATCATGGTCTCGCCTCCCTGCATGAGAAGTCAGCTCTTATCTCTCAGTGGGGGGAAGTGAAAATGGGCTCGGTTGCCTAGAAACCTGAAAGAGCATCTTTTAAGTGAAAAGCAACTTCTGGACTGTTAATTTGGGAGTGGACAGTCCAGACAAGGGGATGGTGCTAGTCACTTTGTTTTCAACATCTACAGAATGACCCTTTCCTGAGGAGAGAGAAGAGTAAACAAACACTGGTCTAAGAGAGACCCGAGTCCATTTTTTTTTTAAATGAAGTAGTTGCAGATGCTTTAACCAGTCTCTCCAGATCAAGAAGACTCCTTCCTCCTGGGTCACAGGGGTTTGTGCAACGCATACCCCCAAAGACTTGTTCATTCATTTATTTCATGAGCAGCACTGCAGGTACCTATTTCCTAGAAGAGAATCCAAGAATGAGCTAAGGAACACATCACTTATCTGAAAGCATAAATACAGTAATAACACATTAGCTACATTATTATTTATCTTACAAAAAGGATGGGTTGCTCTGCCCTCACTTAGCATGAGGTATATTGTACTTTATAGAGATCACATCTATTTTTTATAGAAGAAAAAGTATAGACTCTCATCTAATCCAAAGTACATTATGTACTCTGTATTTATTGTGTTTTCTTTCCATTACAAAGTAACCCATTATTAACAACATTTTAGGAAAAGTCTTCTCTGAAGTTTAGTATTAAATCATAAAACTTTTCCCACCTGAAATATTTTCATTAGCAAAACCAAAACCTTCAAGATGTGCCTATACAGTTAATCATAGCTATCAGCATGAACAGTATGTAAGTTATGTAAAAGATAAAAAGCAAAACAGTGGTTTGAACAATAGCTTAAATGTGAGAGTACAAATATTAAAGTTAAAAACAAGTAGTGCAAGACAGTGAAGTACCAAGTCAAAAGTCCATACTGGTAAAGTGTGTCCAAGGTAAGACCCTAACTCCTCAAGTAGCTATTGCTGAAATCAGGGGGGTCAGGCAATCACCAGGGTAAGTACGAGGTCTTACTGTACTCCTCCATCAGATTTCAGTCAACACATAGCCATGGGAATCACAGTCCATGTGGAATTTCTTACCCTGTCTCACTGAAAACCTAAGAAAATACAGTGGGTTACAGTAAATAACAAAACAGAGCTGAGGTGGCACAGAAGAATTCACCAGCACATGTTTTGTCTTGCCTGATCTTCTTGTCTGTCCTTTTCTTTCTTTTTAAATAAATCCCTTTTCCTCCCTGCTCCTTTCCTCAAGTTACTTTATTCTAACATTTTTCTTCATGCAAAAGGCTCAGATAACATGCATATAACTAAAGAAACCCACCTGGTTTCCCTCCCTTTCCCGGCCTCAAGCACTGGAGACACAACCAATCAGCATGTGCAACTAAAACACTGACCTGTACTTTTATAGAGCTGATGAAAGCTTAGATCATAGCAAACTCAGTCTATAGTAATTGTTGTTCCAAGGTCAAATATTTTACCTACCATCTACCCTGAACACCAGTAACCACCAGGTGAGAACACTGATATTAAACATTACCATCAGCACTGACAAGCAGCCAAAATACAATGAGGCTTACAAGCACAAACCCTGTTCTGATACTTATTTTGCATTCAGCAACCCTTGCTTTAACTTAGAATCATAGAGTGATAGGGTTGGAAGGAACCTGAAACATCAGCCAGTTCCAATCCCCTTGCTGTGGGCAAGGGCACCTTCCACTGGATCAGGTTGCTCATAGCCCCATCCAAGCTGGCCTTGAACACTTCCAGGGAGGGAGCAGCCACAACTTCAGCTTATACCTGATTTACAATTATCTGCTTGACATGCTAGGTCATACATGAAAGAAAGCAAGCTCTGACCCAAGGCCACATGCTACCTCCATGGACAAATAAACCCCACTGCTCACTGCCTAGTCCCCCACCCCGAACATCCTAACACCCAGAACAGTTTATACTTTCTCCTCTCCCCTGCTCTCAAACTTCAGAGGACCATGAGCAAGAGCTACTTAAAAACAGCAGTTCAACCCAGGCTTGCTCTCAGGCTGCAGGCCCAGCTGCACGCAGCCAATTCCCACCCCCTCCCCGGAGACGGCATTATCAGCGCCTTGCCAGCCAAGAAGGTGAAAACAAGGGACGGGGACTGGTAAGGGAAGGAAGGAGAAATCAGATGAAAAATAACACAGCAGCTGGTCAGTGAGACTCGATTTTCAAATCTAATCTCAGTTTGTGCAGTCTATGGGGGAGAAATGCCACAATTTGCATGATAATGGCCCAGGGAACTGAATAGTGGCAAATCAATTCTGCAAGAGAAGATAAAGCAGAATATACCTAATATATTAGCAGAAAGGTAGAATTCAATTCCCATAATGTCTGATTATATTGATTAAAAATGACACTTATTTTTATTATTATTATTTCTCTTCCACTTAGGAAAAGGAAACAACTGAGTCATATAAAGATACAGTTGGCTTACAAATTTAATCA
>VYZU01075818.1:0-67389 GCA_013401355.1 Ceyx cyanopectus | reverse complement strand
AGGAAGCTTCTTTTTAATGTTTTAATGTCTTTTTAATGTCACATTAATATTAAGCTTAACTCCAGGGACTTGTTTCTCTGCTCTAAGAGGGAGGGTTTCCAGCAACTCCTCCACCTCTGCTCCACTGCATTTCCAGCTTTCCAAAGCCCCTTGCCCCATGCTTACTTCAGCAGGATCCAGATAGAGAAACTAGAAAAGGAAAAACAATTTCAATGACAAAACAGTGTGGATGCAAAATCAAGAGGCTGCACAAGATTTTTTTTACCTTCTGGGTAAAACAATAAAATAAGAAGGACCAGAATAAAATCCAAAGGTCTGAAAAATCAAAAGTTTTTACCTCTTAGAAGAGTTAGCTCTTGATAAACCTGAATGCACCCTGCTCTTGGATAGAGCACAGGGACACCTGAGTTATCCAAACCTTGGCTCACGTCTTCCTGCAGCCAGAACCCCATTCCCCCAAGTTCTCCTGCTACCTCCTGCAGCAAAATGGCAGCAGATGACACCTGGTTATGCCTAAACTCCAACTTCTGCCGTGAGGATGAGGAAAGGAGTCCAGTGCCAAAAGCACTGTGCTTATGTAGGACAAGAGATCTTTCTTTTGATCGTTTTGTGTTTTTGCTGGGGTGTGAAACAGAAATCTGCCCGTGCCTGTTCTGCTTCCTGCTGTTAGGAGGCTGCTCAATAATTCAGTTATCTCCCCTCCACGGAAGCTCCACTGTCCTGCTGCTGCTCACTCGAGCCAGTTACTGCTGCTCAGCAATGAAATCTGAAGTGCCACAGACTTCCAGGGACCCTTTGGCACCAGCTCTTTGTATTCCAGTGGCCAGCAGCAGCTCCTTAACTCTTCGGCAGCCAAAGCTCATTATAATTTTTATATAATTAAACACTGCTGCTCGTTCTCCTCATTAGATTATCACAGCAAATTGATGGTTATTTGAAGGAACTGCCACAATAGGAGACAAAACACTGGCAACAGATAAAACAAAAGGATGCACACAAAGCTCTTTAATTAAACTCGTGAAGGGATATGAATTCTAGCAGAGATTTTAGTTACCCCGCTGAGCCTCTTTCTGATTAGCTACAGTGCATCTGCTGGCTTTCCTAGGATCCATCTGTACTGCTAAAGAGAAATTTATTCTTGCTACAGAAGATGACCTCAAAGACGTCAGTTGTGGATAGTATAATAGCTTATGTATGTTGACAAAGTGGCTCTGAGTTCTTCTTGATGTGTTGACAGGAAGAACCATCCTCTTTGCCTAGAACAATGCGCTTCATATGCGCACACACACATATGTATGGTGCACACACACTACAGTGAGGGGCTGACATGAAAGCCAGAGGAGCTCAGAGAATCCTGAGGGAAAGGATTCTTTCCCCAAGTTGCTAAAACTCCTTATCACCACAATGACTTCTTTGGCATGCACCATCTGTTCTCTCCAGCCCTTTCCTTCACTTCAGCATCCAGGTGCAGAATCTGCAGTGAAGGCTAATGAACAGGACAAGGAAAAAAAAAAGGATATATATTGTAAGGTGTATTAATCATCAGTTAGGCTGTTACTTTGAAGTTCAATTTTCTTTACAAATAAATAAATAGAGAATTAAAAAGAGAGAAAGAATACGAATTGAAACCAGATCTCTCATGGAGCATTTTTAAGAGGCGGTACCACTAAGCCTTTTGAGGCTTTCCATTCAGGACATCAGGGATCTGGTTAAAATCACCTCGGTCCCCAGTACTCAGGTAAGTGACAGCACAGCTCCCAGTGGCTCTTGCAGACCTCAACTCGGAGTATTTTTAGTGGTATTCACACTGTTGGCTCTACACAGCCTACTGAGACAAGGCACAACTTGCATGTTGATCACAATTAATTACCTGCTGACACATGAAAAGCCCTTACCATGTCCAGTTCTGAGGGATGTATGTGATGGAACGAGGCCAGGCTATATGATGCGCACATAGACTCAAAACACTCACAAGAAACAGTTCTCCCTGTGGAGAACTCCATGCTGAAGGTTTGTGTGTTTTTCTTTTTTTCTCCACAGAGCCCCTAGAACTTGGGTGGATGAAAGAAGTCCCTTCTCATCCCTTATGCAGCTCTGAGAATATCCCAAGTTCTGTCTAATTTATACAACCCAGTCCTCAGCATCCCCCTCGGCTGCCAACATCCTACTGGGAAGGCTTTACTAAATCTTTTATTTATTTGTCCATGGAGGCCACTGAAGAATGTCACAAGGTATTTCCTCTTCCAAAGTAGATTAAGCCAAACATGAATGAGGCCCTAACATTATCCCAAGGGAGGGTGTGCACTCAGAGTTAGCCAGACTATTGACAGTCTGCAGGGAGCAAACTCTCCCAGGCTTGATTTCTGGGACCTGACAGGGAGTAGGTGCAGATTTGTTACTTGATGACTTGGCAGCATTTTGGATTCGTGCTTTGTCATGTCAGATGCAAATCAACACAAAGGTGAAAACGCTGGGTAAAAAAGTATCATACAGAGTGTCCCTGGGTATAATTCATCTCTGCTGCCCTACTGAGCAAGCTGAAGTCTTAATGTCAGATTATTTTTGTTTTTTAATTGTGATTGCATAGCAATTTAAAATGAAGAGTTCCAGCACAGTGTTGTCAGTGTGATTTCATTTTAGTATTAAGTATTTATTTAATTAAGTATTTAATGTTATTTCATTTAATGTATTAAGCATTTAATGTGATTTCATTTTAGCATTTAGTAGGTTTGCTGGTAACTCAGACAACCATCCACCTACAAAAACTCTCTTTAGCTCAATCATCCCCAAGGATGCCTGTCCTGAACCATGTCCAAAAACCAGCCAAACAAGAGATTCTGTCCAGTAACAAGTACCATCAGAAAGGACCAATATTTTCCCATTATAAAAATACAGCTCAACAGGCTCTCTATTTTTTAACAGTCACATGTATTTCTCATTACAAAAGTGAAGTTGGGTTTTGAATTTAACTCAGTCTGGGTAGAAAAATGCAGTCCTTGGCTGCAAGTTGGGAATGTTCTGCTTACTCAAAAACTAGCAATTAACTCGGGTATTCTGCACAGCCAACAACCCCACCCCCAGTGCCCTCAGTGCACTCAAGGTATGCTCTTAAAGCTTGTCTCCCTCACAGCTCCTCTCTCCAGCTTTTGACCTTTTGCATCACTTAATCCTCGGCACCTCCTGCTTCATTAGGGATAAACGCCCAGTGTCTGTGGGATGGATTTAGGCACTCTTGCTGTAAATGTATGGAAACCAGGGTGATGACTGGATAATTGTATTTACTTACAAGTGTTACTGTGCAGCATCCAAAGCCTGCTGACATGCACCAGCTCTGCAGTCTGCAAAATGCTGCAAAAGCAAGCAGAAAGTTAGTTTCTGTTGCTGACAGCTAATTCTTTTAAACTTGGGAAGTGATAAGCTAAGTGGTACATCTCCAGGTCACAGAAACCTTCTATAACAGCATGAACTACAAGCATCATTTTCTCACATCAAGCAGTTTGGAGGAAATGAATCTTCTGCTTTATCTTTTCTCAGTGTTATGAGACCAGCATATAGGAAGGAGCCAATATATGTACATAGGCCACAAACATGTTCATCATCTGGAGCAGCTGAAGCACCCAATCAAAGCATCTGATTACTTATGCATAAAGTAAGTAATACACATCCCATTATAAATGTTAAAAACCAAGCCCTGCTTCTGGAGCAGATAATGGTGTGGGTGATGTACACAACCAGGGGCCCAGGCTTTCTCTGGGGCAAACCTCTCACTTCTGTTGACTAGGAGAAAGCCCCACAAGCTGTGAAGGGACATGAACTGACCCTTGGACCTGAGAGTCTGGGGTATGCTGCTAACAAGCTAAACACATTAGGTTTGCAGACTCTGGAGAGTGGGGTAGCAATGTATCAGTCTGAGAGGACTTGCCAGCAGGAGGTTGGAGGGTTGCACCACGATGGGGTCTGAAGAAAGGGTCGCCCCTGTGGCCCTGTCAGATGACATCTTTCCAAGTGAAAGGGAAAAATGAGTTCAGAAGTGATATGATACGGTGAGTTTCTTCCAGCTATAGCATGTTGGGTCTGAGTACTTCAGCTAGGTGAAAGACTGTCTGAAAAAGCACTTTTGGGAGCCTTGTTCAGTAAATTGTTTTTCCGTGTCTTTCTGAAGAAAAGTTCATAGCACTTCTTGAAAGTTGGCATGGCAGTCCCCAGGTACATGGACATCCAGTCCCTACAGCCACAAGAGCTTTTTTCTATAGAAATTTGAGTACCTGAGGCAACAACTGCTCTCTAGTTTGGAAACTAAGCAGACATTTTTGTCTGTGTTTACTCCTAAGGGAAAGTGCCTTAGGAGTAAACAGTGATGTGACCATCATAAGGCACTGAGTTTTAAAAGATATTGCTTTGAATTAACAGAAAAGTGAGTAGGAAAATTCGTCCTTCTGGAAAACTAGTTCTCAGCTGATTATTTATGTGTTGATATTCATTCTTTCCAAGTAAACAAAGCAATAAGCTCTTCTTATGAGCCAAGTGAATCAACATTAGTGGAATGAAAATCATTCTCTTACATAATTGTTTTTCCCCTGCTTCCAAGCCCCTAAAAAAAAGTCCAGAAAACCCACCTTAGAAAAAAAGTCAGGCTGCAATGACCTTAGAAATGAAAACAAAGAGTTATAAAATAACAAGGAGAGATGGATATGATCTTCCACTGGAAAAAAAAAAAGTATGTGCAAAGTTTTGAACATGCTTAGAAAGAATCCTATACCCGGGTGGATATGTGCAAAGAAAAATTAGAAACATTTGCCCTGTCTGGTGGCTAAAGAAAAATGAAATAATCAGGTGTTAAAAAAAAATTTGGATACATTAAAAAAAAAAAGTTTGTGTGCTGTTCTGGTTTGTGTGCTGCCTCCATGCTCTGGGAACACAGTCAGTGTAGGAATCCTTGAGTCAGGTAAATTCATCTTCAAAATAAGAGAGAAGCAAGCCCTTCAAACACTTTGCTACACTGGAATTAAATGAGCCCACTCAGTCCTGCCTTCAAGATGGTCTTGTTCTAACAACCACCTCCACAGCAACTGCTGACCAGAGGGTCTCCCACTAAGAGCAGCCACTGACAAGTCACTACAACTCATCCAGCTCAACTTCAAGTAGCTGTCAAACATCCCCCACGACAATGGAGGCTGTTTGTGAGGGATTTTGCATTGTCTGCACCATAAAAGTCAAGAATGGTGCCAGGTTCTGGTAAAGCGCCATTTTAGTAGACACATCTGGGGGGAGTTGGCAGGGCAGAGGATGCAGGATCACCTAGAGAAGTGCTCCTCCTTCTCCTCCTCCTCCTCCTCCTGAGACAAAGTTGGGGGTGAACTGTCCTTTCAAAACCTCATGAGATTTGATGGCACCTTAAGATGCTGCACTTCTTAGCACAGTTCTGCTCCAATTCTATGGCAGCTAATTACGAAGGGCACTACACAGTGGAGGCTACCAGTGTAATCCAGGACCAGCACAAGGGTCTTAATTCCCCGTACATGGTCAGGACAACCAGCAGTGCTGTAATATACATCAGGAAGAATTTTTCTTTCTTATTAGGAACATAACTTAGAAAAACTTGCCAAAACTCCTTGACCATTGACTTTCAGTGAAGAACCATTTCAGCCTAATGCAGTAACAATGCCAATAGGAGACAAAGATCAGCAGCTCAGCAACACTGCTGTTCTATACTGTCACAGAATCACAGAATGGTGGGGGTTGGAAGGGACTTCAAAAGCTCATCGAATCCAACCCCCCTGCCAGAGCAGGGTCACCCAGATCAGATCACACAGGAACAGATCCAGGTGAGGTTGGAAAGTCTCCAGAGAAGACTCCACAAGGGCAGCCTCTGCCAGGTTCTGTCATCCTCACCATGAAAAAGTTTCTCCTTATGTTTCCACGGGAACCTCTCATGTTCCAGCTGCACCCATTGTCCCATGTCCTGTCATTGGATGTCCGTAAACAGAGCCTGGCTCCATCCCCTGACACTCACCCTTTACATCTTTATAACCATTCATGAGGTCACCCCTCAGCCCCAAGCTCAAGAGCCCCAACTCCCTCAGCCTCTCCTCAGCAGGGAGATGCTCCCCTCCCTCCATCAACTCTGTGCCTCTGCACTGGACTCTCTTCAGCAATTCCCTGTCCTGCTGGAACTGAGGGGCCCAGAACTGAACACAACACTCCGGATGCAGCCTCACCAGAGCAGACAGGGAGTAGAACCTTTCTTGACACATCCCTCTTCTCATCCACACCAGGATGCCATTTGCCTTCCTGGCCATAAGGGCCCATTGCTGGCTCATGGTCACCTTGCTGCCACCAGGACCGCCAGGTCCCTTTCCCCTGTGCTGCTTTCCAACTAGCTAATCAGCCTGCTGGCTTCTCTCTTAGCCCTTAAGTCTAAGGCAACTCTTGTTTTTAAAATGGAAACAAATCATCACCTTTATAGCACTAAAATCTCTATGCCACTCTACAGATATCTTCAGCCCAAACTCCTGGAAAACTTCACAGTCCAGCTTCACCCAGTCCTCTCCAAGCTTGGACATCTGCAGTGTTGCAGCTACTTCTGCTGCACCCAGGTGACAGCAGGTAACCCCTGAAGAGCCTGCCCTGTGTCAGCCACAGGCACACAACTGCCTCAAGACTTAGCTCAAGTAAAAGATACAAAGCTCAAGGCAGTGCTGGGTTTTTAAGCTGACTGGAGGGAAAAAATATACCTCATCTGGCATAAAGCCTACTGGTAGAAAGTTAACTTCTGGACATGTTTTGAACCAGCAGAGTGAGTTTACACAAGCTCAGTGCTTTGTGTTTTTACTGTACCACCAAAACATGGTCAGAGAGTACACAAGTCTTATCATCATCAACTCCTTATCTTCAAAATCTTCTACCTGTATTTGATCCAAGTTCTTTAAGCACCCACTCAGGGTGTGCAATCCTGACCTCCCAGGCCCGGTGATGTTTGCACACCACAGAAACAATGGAGCCATTTGTCTTGCAAGCAGACCTGGGCACAGGGCAGGCAGCTCTCTCCTTGCTGGCCCCAGTGGGGGCATTTCTTTCAAGAAATCAAAACAGCTGAATTGCAGAGCCTTAGAACAAGAGGCAACATGGCTTCTTTAGCCTCATTTTCCTCTTACAAAACTCAGGCAAACCTTCTCAAACCTCTGCCTACAGAAACCCACCTGGACATGTTCTTGGGTGACCTGATCTGGGTGACTCTGCTCTGCCAGGGGGGTTGGACTCAATGATTTTTCGAGGTCCCTTCCAGCCCCCACCATTCTGTGATTCTGTGAATGATCAGGAGAAAGACAAAAATACACCAGAATATATAGAGTGCACATACTCTTAAATCTAATCCATGGGAAAGACTGAAAAAAAAATGTACTATTAAAAATAGCAGGATGCCCATAATACTTCATTAAGGATACTGATGCTAAACTGCTGTTTTTCCTGGTGTTTCACAATTTAAATGTCTAGTCACTTGCCTTCTACATACTTGGGGAGCAGTGGCCAAGCAAAGGCCACTTCTGTTCTCACACGTTCCCAATCAAGCTTGAACTGAAAGTCATGTTTTCCAAAATTGCTCACAGAAATAAAATTTGCATTGAATATCAACATGGTGCAAGGACAGTGTTTCCTCCTGTACACTAATGGTTTGTTTTTAAAGATGCTTTCATCAAATCCATGATGGAAACTTTTGGAATGTACCCCTTAAAATGTCCTGCTGAGTTTTTGCTAACATTTGTTACCAAATCTCACAAGAGCCTTTAATGGAAATTAACATTTTTTGCACATGTCAAACTGCAAGTCTTCAAGGCAGAAGTTTATAACAAAGTCTTAATGTTGCTTTAAAGCTCCAAGGCCTTTTCTAGATATCTGCTTTATGTTTGCTGACACTGCCAACTGCCCAGAATTTGGCTGGCTCTGACCAGGTCTAAGAACAAAGGCAAACTGAAATGACGCAGAACTTACTTTTTCCTCCTTTGTACTTCCTTAACAAACAGAAATTTAGTAGCATGTGCACAAGGCAAGTAGAAGACAAAAGGAAAGAATCCCCCAAACCAAAATCACCCACTCACGTGCCAGTTGGTTTTTGAAGTTATTTCTCTAGCTAACAAAAGGGACAGACTGGAGTCCTGAAACATGAAGCCTGTTCTACACCATGAACAGCACTCCCTTGGAGGCAGCCAGCATGTTGTGCTTCCATCAAACCAAACCAAGCAAAACCAAAAAGGAAAGGAAGGTCATTCTAGGTATTTACCTCTTGAGATCAGAAGGAGAGTGACCGTCCTAAGGGAAAGGGCAGGTTGACAGTAACATTACATGACCTTTATGATCTACTAATGCTGAGCTGATAAGGTCACTCAGGTACAGTGAAATCCCACAGTTCAGTACCATCCCCCTACCCTGTGGACCACGACCTCAGCTCTGCAGATGCTGAGCACACCTTAACCTCTGCAGCTGCATCAAGCTCTTCAGACAGCAACTTTACAGCTTCACAAGGCTTGCACAACACTGTTCTCAGTCACATATTTGTTTGGCCACAGCATGCTACTCTAACTCTGTAATTGTAATTAAGTGGTAAAGAGCTCTCCAAAGCTGACCAGCCAGAGCAGACTGTAGGACTCAGGCAGTCCCTGCCCTCTGGCCACCCAAGCCAGTGCAGATCAGCCCATTCCTGGCAAAGATGCCCTGCAGTGGCACAGTAAGGCAGTTCAGCAACTTGAGTCAGCTCAAACAAAAAACTGTTGGAGGAGCAACCTGAACTTCTCCTTGGGCAGTCTCTCAGCATTCCTGGTAGTGCCAGCAGGAGCTGGCGAGGAAAGGAGGTCAGACAGAGAGGCAGCAGCCTCAGTTCAAATGTTTGGGCTGCTGTAGCTACTCTCTGAGGCTGCTGAATTGATTATAGTTTATAGGAAATCAGCTTCAGCCTATAGAAAATTCCGTGACTCAAAATTTGTTTTTGCAAGAGGACCATCTGAGCTGCAGCTACTTCATTGTGAAATTAAAATGTTTAACCTGCCAAGAGCTGAGGGAAAATATTATATTGGAGGAAATAGCAAAAAAAAAAAAAAAAGGAAAAAAGAAGTGAGCAAGATTGGGTTTTTCATAGATAAAACTCTTAAACTGTAGCTTACTTGAAAAATCATTCTGTACAACAGAATATGATTGTTCATTATTTTTTTCCATTGCTTAAGTCTTTGTATAATCTTAAAGCCTGACCCATACTGACAATTAGAAGGTATAGAAAGAACCATCTGTGGCATTACTTCTCCATAAGGCCAAACTTTTGCTTTCCAGCTAACTCTGAAGTGACCGAGAAAAGAGAAGTTTTATGCTTACTTGGCCACCATGCCAGCTTGCTTTTGCTGCCTGAAACATGAATATCTCATCTAGATAACTGAACTTTGACAATAAGAACATCAGACTAGTTAGTCATCAGACTGTAATTTCTTTTTTTTTCCTTCTTTTTCTTTTGATCTTGTCAATTCTACATGTCAAGTGAGTTTGGCCCAGACTTCTAAACATTTCAGGAACACAGAATAAAACATGTTCCCTCCACAGAGCAGACTTTCATCTGCTTCCCTTGCAGTACCCCATTAGAGACCACAGCACAAGACTGTCCACAGAACTAGGCTTCTTTAGCCAACTATTTCAGGTCCTTTGCTCACTAGAATCTCAGCTCCATGGACTTGCTGGCAGATAGGGCAGTACTGGAGTTGCCTCAGCTTTCCTACTTCTGCACCAATACGAAGTACAATTGGCAGCAAACCCAGTTTCATTATTCTTAGTTGGATGAGTCAATAAGTGTAGCAAGAGAAATGAAATGGGCAGCAAATCAACACAAAAATCAGATATTCTGAGGCCAAGAAAGTATTTATATGCTGATGACTCAACTTTTGCAGCAGTGTATGCTGCAAGAACAGGAAATGTACTATTGAACCCTCTTATGACAACAGCATTGATGTGAGGGGCTGAAATAGCTTGTTCTTCCCTGCTGTGATTCAGAAAGCTGGAACTAGAAGTCTGAATTTCTGCACAACAGAGCCACGAGTACTCCTTAAGGGACAGCGGAGAGGATAAGGCTCCTGTGGGGTGCTTGGGAAGTCAACGTTGTTCAAAGACTCCAGAAGGAACAGGTGACAAAAGGCCCTGGGAGCTCTGCTGCTGCTTGGCACACAGGCACTGAGGGTGAGCCACCTCTACATCCTCCTGAAATGGCAGGAAAACTCACCATGTCTGACTGATTTTGCTTCTTGTTTTAAACCTGTTGACCCACACGCAAAGCTTCTGCTGGGATACAGCTGGTAACTATTCTAGACCAGATTTTGTGAACTCAGACTGTAATTCACTGCAAGCTTTCATGACTATTTGCACAGAGGCCAAGACAGACACTTCCTGAGGTCCTGAGCTTCCTTTTATCTGATGTTTATTGTTCATTTTCCTTCTTGCACTGCAGAGCTTCCAGAGAGGAGGTGGCGAGAGCAACGTGTTGTATTTACTGTCCTGCAGCAGTTCTCCCAGCAGGTATGTGCTGAGGCAAGGCTGTGAGATGATCTGTGGGCCTGGTTTTAGTTTCACTAGAAATTGGTAGAAACTGAACATTTCTCAGTGGATTTAGATTAGTTACCTTCAACAATTTTCATATGCAGTACTGGTAAGTCTGTCAACAGAGACAGCAAATACAGCAAACTGACTGTCAGCTAGGCTTAATTTTCTTGATCCCTTCAGGAGTGCTCCAAAGGCCAGCTGAAAACTTCCAGGTTAGGTTCCTAGCAATATAAAAACAAATCCCGTCCCACTGCAAGCAATGTCCCAGCTGATTCAGGCTCACAAGCAATGAATGCCTCAAAACACAAACAAGCTGCACCTTAAAAATAAAAGTGTAAGTGAATTTGTTCATTATTATTTCTAAGACAGATAAAGTAGGTTTTGAAAGAAATCCCCAAGAAATTCAACCCAAAACAAGGCCTTTTTTGGAGCTGAATGGGAGGAGCTATGGAAGTGCAGAGTGTTCAGATTTATACCAATCTCTTCCTCACAGAGCCAAAGCTGTTAACTGCTGTTAGGCTCCACTTTATCCTTCTGCTGGAGACTGTCATTCTGTTTGCCCTTTTTGTCTACTAAACAACCCAAGCAGGACAGAAGCAAATGAAGGCTGCTGCAGCATAACCAAGCTGCTGTCTGGTTTGTCTTTTTTTTTACTTCCTTAATATTACCATAATACTTGGAGCTTAAGCTGTCCCTCAAGCGGGAACATCCTCCTGTCTGTTATTGGTTATCTGTGTGGTTGGCTCAGTAACTTGCTCGCTTGTTTCCTTCTGCTGCCTCACACCAATACCCTGCAGACCATGCCACACGTGGCCCTGGATAATCTCCTGTATAGAGATCTTGTAGTTAATGATTGCTCAATGCTGACTTTTATGGCTCATAAAGCCACTAGCGGCTATCAAATTTAATACATTCAACTGACATCGATGATGTGTTTTATCTCTTGTTTCAAATTACTACATTTCTGGGATTTACAAGACTGAAAATAATCTAGCACAACAGAAAAGGCCTTATAATGATGCTTAATAGCAAATGGGTGCTTCTGATGTGACCCAAAGGCTTCAGCAACCATGCACTCAACGTAACAGCTTCCAGGCACTGCTGGCACCTCTGGCAGATCAGCTCCCCAGGGGAAGCAGCTTTGCTGCCTCCAGGGAAGCAGCTCCTCTGCTTGGGCCAGTGCTTAGCCTGCTGAATTTCCCATGAAACAAAACGAGGTGCTGGGAGTTCGGGCAAAGCAGCTGGAAGAAACGGAAAGAGAGACCAGAGGCTCAGTGGGAAGGAACGGAATGGTGGAGCTTTCCCTGCTGCCCTTTCCCTGGTTCCCTGCTGCCCGCAGCTTAGCCATGTTCTCTGCTGCCCACAGCTTATCCATGTTCTCTGCTGCCCACTGCTTACCCACATTCCCTGCTGCCCACAGCTTCCCCACAGCTTGCCCACAGATGCCCACAGCCTCCTGTGGCTGGGACAGGAGCAGTAGAGCTGCTGAGCACTGCAAACCAGATCAGCTTACATTGAGATCCTCACCATGCCAAGCCAGATTTACCTTCATGTCCTGATTTAATCACATTCATTTCTCTCAGATCCCCAATTCACACTATGTGCCCATTTTTTGGTGTGTGTTGTCATCTCCAACCTTCTCCTGCTATCTGCAATGCGTTGCCAACTGACCATTTGTACAGCCCACAGTCACCACCCAGGAAGGGAGTAGACATAATATTTTATGCTCAGTTGAGCACAACTACCCTGTTCTCACACTCAATGACAGATGGGACATTGAAAGCATGCAAGTTGTAGGCACAAATCTGCATCATGCTCTGGTCACCAGCATGGAATTTCACCCCATAACCTACCACCAGCACTCAGAAGACCATCCAAGGCAGATCATACTGTATAAAACATCTGACATCACTTTTCAAAAGAGCAGCTATCATTACTAAATAGTTTCCAGGAAAATAAAGATTGTTGTAAAGATTTACAAATATTCCTGTTTCTCCATTTGCAGGCTGTGTTTCACTCATCCTGTCTCCCTCCCCCAGTGAAAAAAGTACTAAATCACCAGCATTAAAAATCTACTTCTCCCCTCTTCAGCTGGTCAGGTTCTTGTCAGGGGAATCTCCATCCCTCTGGAAGAGAGATTTCAGTATATAGGAAAAAGAAGCAAAAAGTGCAAAGAAGAGATTTCAGATGTCACTGGGTAGGATTCAGTTTCCTTCTGATCTACCAACACATTTCTCTGGAGATGTAGCTACTAAACAACACCTTCTTGTATTTAAACTAGTCAAGGTCAGGTTTTTTCTTTCTACATCCACCTCCTCACCTCTCCTTCTCAACGGCAGCTCTCTGCACATGGAGGGACTCTGGTAACTGGAACTGGCATGTTAGTATCCAGGCCTCCCTGAGAGTTCAGCTGTGACCAAGGTACACGATGCTACACTGGCTGCTCTGTCTTGCACACACCTGTCCGCCTGCAGCTGCCCTCCTGCAGCAGCTCAGTCTGCCCTGGCACATGTCATTTGGCCACTCTGCACTTCTCTGGCAGTAGAGATGGAATGCAGTTTACTCTGAGTGATGATACAAAAGGGAGCAGCTACTGTCACAGGTAGAGAAAGACCAGGATGCACAAGGCAGCTCCTCTGATCCACTGCAGGTGATGATGGAGCTTTCACACTGTTGCACAAGACTTTTTCATGCTCTTTGATCATCACACCACCTTAATTAATGGACTGCATATCCTTCCCTCCTGCTCCTCACCTTCATTCCCTAAGAGGATCACGTGGAAACTAAAACCACATTATTTACCTGTACCTTAAACTCCTGACACTGATAAAGGAGATTTGAACGAGACAGTTTGGGAACGGAGAGCAAGCTATGCCCAGATGGTGAAAAGGAATGACAGAGGTGTGGGACAGAGAAACCAAGAGCTCTGAAGTTCTCTTCTGCCACCAGCTTGACAAGCTTCTTGCAAGCAATACAGACACTTCCAGACCCATCCAGTGCCCAGCTTGTCACTACACAGCAAAAGGAGATCTACAGCACAAGTGATCCAAATCCATAATCACAGGGGTTAAAAGACTTTGGGATACAGCAGCTGTAGCAACATGATTATTCGTTACATTATTGGGGTTTTTTTTTTGTATTGGGTTTCTTGAAAATGACAATACAACTATTCATAATCCATCTCCCCTCCACCAGTTACTGAAGCATCTTCATTTAAAGAAAAAAAAAGCATTCACTTCAATGTTAAGTGCATGCAAGAATGGAACATGGAACTACAAGACATTTAATTATATTTGCACAAATGCTTCCCAGCAACCATTCTAATTCTCATTATCAGGGGATGAACACTGTCTCTGAACAAGTCAAATGGTTTTTTTTGCACAGGCCATGGGCTCCTCTCCTAGTTCAAACCTGCTTTGTAACTTCCACAATCATTTTGCTCCTTAGCTTCATCACCCCTCATTTCTTCCCTCTATTAATTTCTAAATGTTATTTATTTCTATATATACAATCACAGACAGTGCACCCAAAATAAACCATGGGATATAAATACGTGAGAATAAAATTTGGGAAAGTCACACGCAATTTTTCCAGCATCAAATATTCCATGTTCCAAAATACACCAACAGTGAATTTCATAAGCCTTGCAGGAACAGGCAGACCCACCCTCCACATTCACACAGCTCTTGCATGAGGCTTCTTTGATATTTGTCTAAGTCTCATCTTCAAGTTAAAAAAAGATAAACTTGTTAATAACACACAAATGTTCATAGACATAACATCTTCACAGCTCCTCTGTGAGCAGCTCAAGCCTCTCTCCATATGTATTTAACCATCCTGAAGGCTGGAGGTTTTTAAGTTGTCAGATCTGTGCCTGGGTGAGAGGGGCTCTATTTTCACTCTTAAGGCAGCAAGAGATTAGCAGCTTGAAATCACTTTGACAGTTTCAGTTACTCTATTGCATACCGCAGGGAATTTTAATTCCAACCTGTGAAATTGTAATTGCTTCTCTAGAAGAGGGGAAGGATTCTGGGTAATGGCCACGGCCAAGCTCCATGTCAGAGTTGCCAGTTGCTGCCAGTTCAGATATTACTTGCTGTTATTCAAAAATCAATCCAGCTTTCCATCCGGGAAGTTGAACTGGGGAGTGAAAGGAAATTAACAGAAGCTTTCAGATGTTCAGAGAGTGCAAGCAATGATGTGATAGAGATGGATGAACTCTCCTCAGAAGGTACCTTCTCCTTCTCTCCTGCTTTGTAGAACAAGCTTTAAAGAGAGCAGATATTTTATTTTGTATTCTTTTTCTAAACAAGTATACCATTAATAGAAAACTACAATGAAAAGATTAAATGACAAAGTCCTCTAACACACAAACCCATGCACAAGCTGGAGATAAAAAAAATGCACTTCATGTTTTTCAGAAGAGATTTAAGATGTTTTTGATATTCAAGGCTTGTGGTTAGCAATATTCCTCACTGAAAACAGCCAGAGAACTCAGAAATACCACAGACATTTAAGAAAAATAGTTGAGGCTTCCTTGGTACCAAAAGAAAATTAGATTTATTTTTTTTTTTCCAAAAAAAAGAGGCATTGAGTGTAGATTTGTTATGAGCAGACATGTTGGCCAGTGATGTGCTCACCCATGTGTAAGAGAGAGACCAACTGACTGCAGGGAAACTTCTTCTGCAGTGACCTCATTAGCTTGAAGTGCAATAGATTTCTCACCCCCCTCATAGCTGGTAGAAAGAGCCTTTCACATTGGCCTCCAAAACAATGCCCATGTAGAAACTAAAAAGGGCCACCTGGCATGGCAGTTAGAAGCATTCAGGAAGCCAAACAGGAGAAAAAATCACAGACCAAATGCAGTCAGGGAGCCAAATGGGAGCAGAAATCATAGATCAGATGTGTTGAGGTCAACACCTTCCATGAAGAAGATACACTTCCCCAGCCCACACAATCACATTTTCCCAGCAGCCTCAAGCAGTTTGACCAGAATTGACTTGTTCAGCTCAATAGCTTTGAAAGCTTTAGCTGTAAATAAACAGGAATAAATGACAAACACTCTCCTGCTCTACAACAATAAATGCCAAAAAGCCCTCTCAAATTCTGAAGGAATAAAATCCTTGATAAACAATACTTCCTACTTAGTAGGTTAAAGCTCAGTTTAAGGATATACTGCAGCTGTGGACAATGCCATTTACAATTTACATTTACATTTACATTTACCTTCTTTGTATTTCAGTATTTCTAAGAAAATAAGCTGGTCCCATTAAAGCCAACAATGCACAGAATCTAAACCACAAGCTTTGTAAATCTCTGTAACAGCTGATGCAATGAGCCTGTAATTGCTATGATTAGATAAGCTAGAGCGCCTGAGAGAACGTGCTAGAGGCAGAGACAAAACCTGCATCCTTTATTCCCAACAAATCCAAACATTTGGCTCAGATATTTTGTCAACTCACAGTTTTCCTGTGGTACTTACCTAAAAATTTCAGCTCCCATAGTCGTGAGTTTAAACAAATAGTACAGATTTGTTAAAAATGTAAATGAGTGATTGTTACATATTCCTGGTCATAACAAAAAGACTGAAAAAAAATAGACAGAAATGAAGAGCACAGTTTAAACAAAAAAACCTCATGGATTTTGAGTCTTGTCTCATGATTTTTAGTGTCTGCAAGAAAAAATGCAATATTCCAGTGTTTACACACCTAATTTCCTGAAGACAGCTACATTTGCTGTACTAATTTACAGGCAGGACTGAAAGCATCATGGTGGAACTTCCCCATTAACTCCCAGGAGTCCTTGGTTTGTAGAGTACAAAGCTTTTTCCCTGGGGATTACTCATCTGTGCTGTACTGGTTTGGGCTGGGACTGAGTTGATTTTCTTCATCAGAGCTAATATGGGCTGTAGGTTGGATTTGTGCTGGGAACAGTGTTGATAACACAGGGGTGTTTTAGTTATTGCCAAGGTGTTCCTGCTCCTCAGCCCAGCAGCGAGCAGGAGAGGGGGGCACAAGAAGCTGGGGGAGAGGGGACAGAGCTGGGACAGCTGCCTGGAGCATGGATATTCCAGCCCATATGATAGGATGCTCAGCATGTAAAGATGGGAGAATAAGGCAGGGGAGAAATATTCAGAGCGATGGTGTTTGTTCTGCATGATAGAGCCTGGTCTTCCTGGGGATGGCTGAACACCTGCCTGCCACTGGAAAGTGTTGAAGAAATTCCTTGCTTTGCTTTTGCTTTACCTATTACACTGTATGTACCTTAAACCCATGAGTTTTCTCACCTTACCCTTCTGATTCTCTTCCCCCACCCACTGGGGAGGGGAATGCATCAATGGCTCTGTGTTGGCTGCCTCCTGGGGTTAAACCTCAACAGCCACTTGAGCAGCTCAGCTCTGTCTGTGCTGGGTACCACACGAACATAATAATAATATCAATAATTAAAAAATACAGTTCCTGCTCTTAAGATCTTAAACCAAATAACAGACTTTGCAAGTGGAATTTCAGATGAAATTCCAGAACAGGGACAAGTTATGAACAAACAAACAGTATCATGCAGTCAGTGACTGGCAGAACTGGGCACAGAGTCCAGGCCCTGACTGGCCAGCACAGTCTCTAGATGTGTGGAGAGCCTGTCATGACAAAAAATGGCTTGAAGTAACTGGAAATTTGCAGCTTGCAAAAACGTAAGCTCCTCACTAACAGAGGAATATTGTCTTACAGACAATGCACAGCTAATATGAGTCTCATTTAGTTCTCTGAGTATTATATAGCATCTGAGTCTGTATTAAACCCATCTTTCAACAGAACTCTGTCACCAGAACTCCATCTTCCTAGTCAACGATAAAAAACCAGTACCTTTAAAAACTGTTTCTATGTAAAAATGCATTCTTTTTTGATTATCAAAGCCTAGTATCTCACTGTGAAGTTGAGAGGCAAGGCAAGCCAAACATTCTTTCAGATGTGACAGCAAAATAAATAACAACAAATGACAAACTTCAATGGCCCAGCAGTGTTTGACTCTCACGTAAAAAGACATATATCAAACCATCAAATAAAATCTATAAGAAAACGTTAAATGTTCTGCACATAAAAGTTACCAATATCACTCAATGAAACATATTTCTTATAAACTTCATGAGTTTCCTGCATGCAATTTTACCTGATAGAGCAGTTGTTCAAAGAGTAAGCAAAACAAACACTGCATCATCTCAGGGAACAGATGAGGAAAGATGCAACAAACTCTTCCGCCAACCAAGGCAGAATTTTGGCAAGATAGATCTCCCTAGAGCTTATTAATATTCTCTCTTAAGAGTGACAGGAAAGGCATAGGGCGAGTACAATTATTGCCCAATTTATATTAGATTAAAAAAAATTTAAGAAAAGAATAATAAAAATTATTGGTAAAAGTGTTTCCTTTAAAGATTTTAAACAGCAGTTTTATTGTTTTCATAAAAACCTCACTGAGTTCACAGTTCTGTTTTCACTGCTCCATAGTAGAACATAACAAGCACTGCCAGTAGAGCCAGGCTGACAGACAGCATCTTCAGTCCACCTCCTTCTTGTTGCCATGGGAGCTGCAAAGCTGTCCCTGAGCAGAGTGGGGTTTTCACTGGGGTCTCAGCAGAAAGCTCTGCTTTCCAGTTTGTGCCGTGCTGTGGTACGTGTCTGAACTCCTGTGAAGAGATGCACAGAGTGAAATGGTATTTCTGATTGTAATAACCTAACACAAATACAATCTCTTCTTATATTTAAATTAATGTCCCCTTTCAAGGAAAACAAATCTTCAAGATGCACTGCACCATCATCAGGTCATTGTTTTTTGTGGGGAAATCTTACCAGTGCCACACAAAGTCCATCTTCTACTGAGACTAACTGCAGAGTCAGTGGAGCTGTTAGCAGCAGAACAAATCTCCAGACCTCAACATCATCAAAGAGACTCGTTTGATGGTTATTTTTTCATTTGTTTGTTTTGCTGCTATCTCCCTAGTCTCCCATTTCTGGCTTCTTCAAAATGAATGTCTAACCAGGGATCAAAGGGCTACAGAACAACAACCCTGCACACAGTGGGGCTCTTCCAAAGTCAATCCTGGTCCCTTGGTGAGCCAGCTCAGTGGTGCTTGAAAATCCTCCCACAGGGCTTTTCCTTCCGTACCCTCGGGACGCAGCTGTGCTAAACACTCACCTTCTTCAGCATATTGAATCCCAGCTCCCTGCTGTGCCTGCCATTCCCATCCCCAACCTGCTGCCAATCACAACAGCCCCTGAAAGGGAGGGCTTTTAACTAGCAGTACAAGTTAGAGATGTCATTACTTCAGCAGGAGAGCAGAAAGAATCTCTTCTCTCTTGCAAGCTCATTCACCTAAAGACATTAGCACTGTAGACACTCCAAAGTAAGAGCATCTGGTGAAACTGGAATCTCACAACAGTTGCCGAGACGCGGAAGGGTAAAGGTGTAATTAAACAAAGGAGCAGTGATTTTGCATCATAAGAGCCAAGTCAAACTGCAAGGTGTGGACCAGGATGGTGAAGTCCCCCCCACTGCATGTGAATACCAGGTTTGTGACCACCTGAGGAGCCTAAACATACATAAGTCCATGGGACCTGATGAGATTCATCCCAGAGTCCTGAAAGAATTGGCTGATGTAGTTGCCAAGCCACTTGCCATGATATTTGAGAAGTCTTGGCAGTCAGGGGAAGTCCCTGAGGACTGGAGGAAGGGACATGTTACACCCATTTTTAAAAAGGGTAGAAAGGAGGACCCTGAAAACTATTGCCCTGTCAGCCTCACCTCTGTGCTTGAGAAGATCATGGAGCAGATTCTCCTAGAGGGTCTAACAGGACAAATAGAAGGCAATGGGCTGATGAAGGACACCCAACATGGCTTCATCAAGGGCAGGTCCTGACTGCAAATCTAGTGGCTTTCTAGGTGACTACATCTATAGACAAAGGACAACCTGTAGATGTGATCTATCTGGACTTCTGCAAGGCTTTTGACATGGTCCCCCACAACATCCTACTCACTAAGTTGGAGAGATACAGATTTGATGGGTGGGCTGTACAGTGGATAAGGAATTGGCTGGATGGTCTCATCCAGAGGGTGGTGGTCAAGGGCTCGATGTCCAGATGGAGAACAGTGACAAGTGGCATCCCTCTATACTGGGACCTATATTATTTAATATCTTCATTAATGTTATTGACAATGGGATTGAGAGCACCATCACCAAGTTCGCAGATGACACCAAGCTGAGTGATGTTGTTGAAAGGCTGGAGGGACCTGGATAGGCTGGAGAGGTGGGCCCAGGTGAACCTCATGAGGTTCAACAAGACTAAGTCCAGGGTCCTGCACCAGGGTCAAAGCAACCCTCACTATCAATCCAGGCTGGGAGATGAGGTGCTGGAAGGCAGTTCTGCAGAAAAGGACTTGGGGGTGTTGGGGGATGAGAAGCTGGACATGAGCCAGCAGTGTGCAATTGCAGCCAAGAAGGCCAATGGCATCCTGGGCTGCATCAAGAGAACTGTGGCCAACAGATTGAGAGAAGTGATTCTGCCCCTCTACTCTGCTCTGGTGAGACCTCACCTGGAGTATTGCATCCAGTTCTGGAGCCCTCAACACAGGAAAGACATGGACCTGATGGAGTAGGTCCAGAGGAGAGCAACAAAGATGATCAGAGGGCTGAAACACCTCTCCTATGGAGACAGGCTGAAGGAGCTGGGGTTTTTCAGCCTGGAGAAGAGAAGGCTCCGGGGCAATCTTATAGCCACCTTCCAGTACCTGAAGGGGGCTACAGAAAGGCTGGAGAGGGGCTGTTTACAAGGATCTGTAGTGAAAGGTCAAGGGGTAATGGGTTTAAATTAGAGAAGAGTAGATTTAGACTGGATATCAGGAAGAAGTTCTTTACCTTGAGGGTGGTGGATCAGTGGAATAGGTTCCCCAGGGGGGTGGTTGAGGCCCCATCCCTGGAGATATTCCAGGTGAGGTTGGACAAGGCTCTGAGCAGCCTGGTCTAGTTGAGGGTGTCCCTGCTCACTGCAGGGGGGCTGGACTAGATGACCTTTGGAGGTCCCTTCCGGCCCTAAACATTCTATGATTCTATGAATATTTCTGTTAATCATAATTTTTTTTTCTCCCTCTATTTCAATAATCTCTTAGGAATTCAACCAAACTCAGCTATATTTTTTAATTGCCTTGCAATTTTCTAGTTAAGAAAGGGTTCTGATTAATCAATTTTAGTATTATTTAATATTTTTTTTCTTCACATTTTGTATAAAAGAAGTCAGGGACCCAGAACATATCTATCTGGATAAACTTGTATTTCCAATCAGCTGAAACATGGTCATACAAAAATACAGACCAGACTGACTCCCTCTTTTACCAAACATATTTCTGGGCAAATGTGAAAAAATATCAAAGCTCCAAGAAAGGTGTCTGCCCATTAAAGTGTGACAGCACAATTCAAACTGTCTGTAACTGCCTCCTGTTCTCCATCTCAGGAATCAGCTCCATTATAGTAATTGTAGAAGGAAAGTAATTATTATATTACTGCTTAGGTAAGTAAGCATCAAAGGGGCAAATGAGAGCCTGGTGTGCTACTCAACATCCAAGCTGTCGTTGGTTTAGATCACAATTCACACAGGCAACGGGTTACTGAACAAGTGACCTATGAAATGAGGATGGGTTCTTATATATATTGTCCCCAGAGGACCATCAACTGAGGAAACAGAGGAAACAGGAAAACAAATTGGGCTGCAGTCAATGAGCAAACTGAAGTGACCCTTTAAGATACACTTCGCAGCTCAGAATTTAAGACATTTCTGCTTGGGAATGGGTATCTCTTCAGGTGATCCTGCCAACTATTTTCTTCCAAGGAAAGTAACGAATAGGTTAATCTGATCCCTGTTTCCCAAGAACTACTCTCTAGTTTACCCCAAAATTCTGCCCTGCAACATTGACACACGGGTAACACCAGCAGCTGCCTTGACAATTTCCATCAGAGGATGTGTCATCAAAAAAAGTTCCATCTGGTCTCCTGGAGCTGAACGGCTCCTGGAGAGAAGGCGTCTTGCCATCCACACAGCAGCTTTTGCAGGCAGGGTCATCTCTGGAGACACCTGCAGGCAGGAGCCTCTTCCCAAGGCTGCTGTGTAGCTCCAGACACAGCACAAGCTCTCCAGAAGGAGGGGGCTCTGCCAACAGGGCACATCTTGGGCTCTCCCAAAGCCTGACTGCCCTCAATGCAGTTTGGACAGCCGTGAAGTGCCTGCCTAGAACACAACCAGCTCTTGCTAACATCCAAATGTCCTATTAGCAGCCATGCTAGGGAAAAAAAATGTATGGATATGTTTTTACTTGGGCAAAAAGTCCCCCTGTAGGGTCAGTTTGAGGAACTATTTTCAGGTATAGTCTATATGGCAGTGTCTGTTGCATGCACTGAAGAGAAGGCTGAAGGCACAGAACCCAAAGCTCAGTGAAGCCTTCTAGGGTAGACAAGGCAAATCACAAGAGCTGCTCTGGGCTGTCATATTAGCCTAAGCTTGCAATACTGAAGACTATCTTGTGAGATCCTGCCATATGTATGTTCTTTTCCCTAAAGCTTTCTATACTCTGTGTCTTGTGGAACTATCCAAGACACCTGCAGAGAAGATCTTTCATGTTTTGTGTTTTTCCACAGAAAATCAAGTTTATTAGAGCTCTTTCGTGCATTTCTGGTGTAAAAAAACCCTGGGTGGAGGCCAAGATCTCATTTGTGGAGCTAGCAGTTACATTGCTCCCCTCCCCGTGCTCTCACTACACAGAAGTATTAATTCTGAGAAGCCCTTGTTTGTATCTTGAGATACAACATTAGCAGCACATTAGATTTTCAAGGCATTTCTGCAACATTCTGACTTGGTATGACCGGTGATATTTACTGTACTCATCACTAGAGCACAACAGCTCCTAAAGCTGAGCTCAGAAATCACACTTGCATAGCTGCAGATTTGCACAGTGATTCAGTTCAGTGGAATTTAGAACTGAATCCAAACCCTCTTTAACCTGCTAAATATGTGGAGGAAATCCTAAGGCAAAGGAGTTTCCAGAAATATATGTTTATACTAAATTAAGTCTTGATTGACCATAAAGTCTTTGGTAGATTTCTTGTTAATAAGCAACACTGCTCTCACTGACACAAGGACTGCAACGAAGGAAAAGGATCTCTAAGATTTAAACCTGTGTACTATTAATGAAAATGAGACAAGGAAGGGAAATTATCCAACTGAAATGCAAAGACAGGCACTTTGAGCTGAGCATCCTGCATTTCCATGGAGGTGGCCTTTCATCTTGTTTTGGCAGCCCCAAAGTAAACACAAGGCTTGGCTAATAAGGTGTATTATGAATTATTAAACCATCCAGCGAGTGATCAAATGCATCTCAGATGATTCTGGGAATAATTCTGCCTTGACAACTGCCAGGAGTAATACACTTGGTGTGCTCCTGCTCAGACCCACCGATTGCTGTCTTGCTGAAGCTCCAGCCCCAGACTTAAAATGCTGTGCATGAAAAAGAGAGATGATCACATCAAACCTGAGCCCTGGCATCTCTCGATCACTGCCGAGCTTCTTGCAAGATCTCGCTCCTTGTTAGTCAACAAAGCACAAGAGCAGCTCTTTAGCTCTGAGCTGAGGTTTTAATAGATTCAAAACATTTCTTACATGCAAATTTATTTTATGGCTCAGGGGCACTGTTAGAGCTTGAAGTGTTAGCTAACTGCTGTGAAAAACTACTTGACTGAGCATATCTCAAGATAAATTAGACTTCTGAATTTTTTAGCCCAACCAAGTACATCTTATGCACTTGTATTGCTGGGTTTTAAAAATACAGAATTTTATATAGTCATGCACAAGGAGTCTGTGTGATAAATTAAAAGAAAACATATTAAAATATGCATTACATATCCTACTGTGCCATTTGAAACTCTCGGCTATTACACTTTGGAGGCATTTTTCAGATTTTAAAAAACAGTTACCAAAGGTCACATAGATTACACATCCAAAAAAAATGTAAATTTAATGGAATAGTTCCGGAAGACGCATTTAATTCCATAAGTATTTAATTTATTACTTAGGAAATTCTACCAGCTTTCTGAAAGCGTGGAATGCTGATCTTTAAGTAGAAAAGAAATGGCATGCAAAATATTCTTTTTTCTAATGGAATTAATATTAATATTCCCATAAGAAGCATCCCTGCCATGTGTTCCAATGAATGTGCAGCACTATATTAAGAGAAAATGCTGTCTGTAGGCATCCTTGTGTCAGATGTTATCAGCTCCACACCATTCCCAGGGATTCACTGATTCCAAATGCACATGGAGACTACTTACTCATTTGAAGAAATGGGAAACCTTGTAAAAGGAAAAAGCAAGCAAGCAGCCAGGCACCGTGGCAAAGGAATTCCACATTGCTGCTCTCTGTGTGCGTGCACGCCAGTGTGTGTGGGTTATGTGGGTGCTGTTTGACTGCTGGCTTTAATATGGGAGGGAGGGGACAGTACTGAGCTGAAGGATAAACATGGATTTATTATTAACTGCTCAGTAAATGCTAGGAGTCCTGGTAACAATCAGGGTTCTTAATATGTTAACCTCAAATCATTAGCACTGAAGTTCTAGCAAGAAAAAGAAATGAATCAAAGCATCTTGCAAAGAGCTGCAGCTACTAAACTGTCTGTCACAGGCTCTAGGGTAACTCAGCCTGCATCTGCTCCAGCCTGCTGCTCAGAGAAGGGTCAGCCATGGACCAGTTTGCTCAGGGATTTCATTAGCTGAGCTTTGAAAACCTCCAAGGATGGAGACTGCACAGCCTCTCCAGGCCTCTGTCCCACTGCTTGACTGTCTCCATGGGAAGAATGTTTCTTTTCATATCCAGTCTGAACCTCTCGTTTCAACTGCCGCTCATGGCCTTTTGTCCTACTGCAGGCAACTCTGTGAAGCACTTGGCTCAGCCTCCTCAGTGACCCCTCCACAGACTAATTGGTTTCTTTTAGGGTCTCCTAAAGACACCCCTTCTCCAAGCTTAAGCAAACCCAGTCCCTCAGCCTCTCATCACNAATGGGAAACCTTGTAAAAGGAAAAAGCAAGCAAGCAGCCAGGCACCGTGGCAAAGGAATTCCACATTGCTGCTCTCTGTGTGCGTGCACGCCAGTGTGTGTGGGTTATGTGGGTGCTGTTTGACTGCTGGCTTTAATATGGGAGGGAGGGGACAGTACTGAGCTGAAGGATAAACATGGATTTATTATTAACTGCTCAGTAAATGCTAGGAGTCCTGGTAACAATCAGGGTTCTTAATATGTTAACCTCAAATCATTAGCACTGAAGTTCTAGCAAGAAAAAGAAATGAATCAAAGCATCTTGCAAAGAGCTGCAGCTACTAAACTGTCTGTCACAGGCTCTAGGGTAACTCAGCCTGCATCTGCTCCAGCCTGCTGCTCAGAGAAGGGTCAGCCATGGACCAGTTTGCTCAGGGATTTCATTAGCTGAGCTTTGAAAACCTCCAAGGATGGAGACTGCACAGCCTCTCCAGGCCTCTGTCCCACTGCTTGACTGTCTCCATGGGAAGAATGTTTCTTTTCATATCCAGTCTGAACCTCTCGTTTCAACTGCCGCTCATGGCCTTTTGTCCTACTGCAGGCAACTCTGTGAAGCACTTGGCTCAGCCTCCTCAGTGACCCCTCCACAGACTAATTGGTTTCTTTTAGGGTCTCCTAAAGACACCCCTTCTCCAAGCTTAAGCAAACCCAGTCCCTCAGCCTCTCATCACAGGCCAAGCCCTCCACCCCTGACCATCTCTGTGCCTACAGTGAACTTGTTCCAGTTCCCAGTTCCCACTCTATGTCAGATCTCTACAGATGACCCAGTCAGGTCAGGTCGGAACTACTCCTAGCAGCTGGGCCATGCTCAAATACAAACATCACCACATTTCATAATGGAAGGACTCAGAGATTGATTGACCTTAAGCTCAGCCACATCAAATTGACAGTTCCTCCTAGGTCTCACATCCCTTAAGGAGATCATCCCTAACTAGGGCATACCCCTTACCTGCCAGGCTGCTCAATCTTTCCCTGTAACACTCACATGACCTGTCTGATCCCTTTGCTCAGTGCAGGACACCACCCTTCCCATTACTCAGCTGCTTCTCACCTTGATTCCTATCACACTTCTCCTCTCTGTCCCATTTTCCTTCTATTTCTTTGATGAGAAGATATTCTCAAGTAAGAATATAAAAGAAATAAACTGGCTCTCTGTAAGTTACTTCCCACCCTAACTGTAAGGCTCCACTGGTATTTCTCTTGGCAGAGGTCCTTCTGCTCTCTTCCATGTTCTTACCTAAGGGTAGGTCGTTGTCTACCTACTTCTTTTTCCTCCTCAGAATAAACTTTAAGGGTTATTCCTTCAATGAGCCCTCAACATTCGCAATGCAGTTAAAAAACAGACAGAAGGCTGGCTAACTGGGATTTATTAAACAACTTCCTTTTTGATGTACACTTTGAAGAGGGAAACAACCCAAAAGATCAACCAACAAAGGAAACAAAAAGAAGAGAAAAAAAACACCAAGAAAACAGAAGCCAAAAAACACTTCCAAAAAGTTTAAAACAGGGTCTTGTGCTGATTTCCATCATACTCACCTGTTTTAGCCTGTTTCTTTATATTTACCTATAAATGCTTTCAGAAAGGAGTTGATTTTTTTTTTTAAACATATTTGCATTTTGTGCTATTAAATTCAGTGATTCGGTATCCTCCTGCTATACAAACAACACACTATCAAATCAAACTGACAGTTGAGGTCAGAAGAAACCATTGTGAAAAACAGTCAGGCCAGTGAGATGTCTGGATTCTGAGGGTTTTCCTTTGTAATAAGGTGTGTGGGGTACCAATGACTATGCTGGGAACAAGGGATGTACAAGTTGACATTCCAGGTAGGATCTTCAACCGCAGAACTCAGAGGTCTTTTAAGAGAAATAAATTTGTGATTCAAAAATCAGTTGTCCAAGTAATGGTTTGAAATGAAGAATGAACCTAGCAGCAAAATGTGGATGAACTCAGGACAGGGATCTGTCATGAGTCCTCTCCCCATGCGTCTGGAGCTGTATGGAAGAGCTGAGCTGTATGGAGGAGCTGTATGGAAGAGCTGTATGGAGGAGATCTATGGAAGAGCTGTATGGAAGAGCTGTATGGAGGAGATCTATGGAAGAGCTGTATGGAGGAGATCTGTGGAAGAGCTGTATGGAGGAGATCTGTGGAAGAGCTGTATGGAGGAGATCTGTGGAAGAGCTGTATGGAGGAGCTGAGCTGTAGGGAGGAGCTGTAGGGAGAAGCTGTAGGAAGGAGCTGTATGGAAGAGCTGTATGGAGGAGATCTATGGAGAGATGTTGGAGGAGCTGTATGGAGGAGCTGAGGTGTATGGAGGAGCTGTAGGGAGGAGCTGTAGGAAGATGGCCTGTGCTTGCTCTGGGCACTTGTCTGGTAATTAGCTGGCTGATGGACCAGTCTGTTCCTGGAGATCACTAGCATGGGCTTCATGGCATTGGAAATATATCACAGAGAATTGCAGGATCTCCAGTCACTTGCAGTAGCTCTAGATACCATTTTTCAGTGTGAACACCACAGCCTGCTCAGTGTAGCTTGTTCCACAGGATTCCATCTCGCTCCCTCTTTAAAGGATCACACACATCTTTTATTGTTGGTTTTGCTTGGGTGTATTTTTTTTTTTTTACTATGTATTTTAAGGTTGTGTTTACAATCCAGCAGCGTTCTCAGTTTATTTTGTTGGATGAGGAAAGAACAACAGTATGTGAATGTTCAAAAGGCTATTCTACAAATGAGATTATTAACCACAATATACACTCTTTATAGCACAAGACTTCAGAGAGCAGAACCTTTTCACTTTCCTTTTAAATCTTTAAATAACAATGACAATTATATGGAGGTCAATGGTAGCTACAGGCAAAGACACAAAAGGTTTCCATCAGAGAGAGTACCCAATAAAATGAATAGCTAGGTCTGAAATATATATTCATGCTACAAGAACCACCAATATAACTGAATGATATTCACATACCAACAGTGAAATGAGGCACATTGCTTGTGCTTGGAAGCAAACTCTCTGTGTAGATATTAAACCACTAACTTTAAGAGGAATTCTATACTCCCTAATAGTAGAAAGCAGAAAATACTGAAAGTCTTTCTAACCATTGTTATTTGCAAAGAACACTGTGATAAATGTCCAATAAATATCTCAAGGGACATTCTCAAAATCAAGAAAAGCTTTTCAAGATCTTTCACATAGATCAAAGTTGACTGAAGTGATATATGTACATATTCTTGGCTAAAGCCTTCCCCTCAGTACTCCAACATGTCATAATCCTGAATTTATAGGGGTTTCATTTCTTCGTACAGAACCAAGCATTACAAATGGAATATTCCAAGGAGACTTTGACTCTGCATTACACAACAATCACAGAGACAAGGGATATGGCCCTTCTTACACTCCAACCTCGTGGATAATAAACACAGTATAAAATAGGCATCTCTAATATTTAGGAATGATGCCAGTTAGCAAATTCCACACCAGTAGGAGCTGTGGGATCTGTATCTTCCATGTTACAGGCAGGAAAACAAACAAGGAAGATTAAAGTGTCTCCAGTGCCACAGTGCAAGCCAGCAATCAGGTCTCTCCAATCCCCACCTCAGATTCCAGTTGTCACCAGAAGACAATACACCCTCTAAAAGCTTTTAACTCTGTCAAGCTTAAGTTTAAATACATTTTCTTAAATCCAGGCAATGCCTTAATGTGTACTCTCCTGACAATTCCTCTTCCATTCATTTCCACAGACTTTTCTGCCCAGTATCAAACACCTCCAGCTCCTGGGACTGCAGATGCTCACCAAGCACAGCTGGGCTCAGATTTGGCAAAGAGGAACATTTCACGCAAGCCTGACATTTAACAGTTAATAAAGCGTGACTGATCTTCATCAACACAAAGGTTTTCTTTTCATATTGTCATGGCCTCTTCCCTGAGTTGTCTGAGGGGGTCTCCCACAGCTAGCATACTTCTGAGCATCTGAGGGAGTGTCTTGAAACCCGAGTCTCCTTTTTAATTTCACACTCTGTCAAGTTCAACTGCAGTTACTGGAGGACTCTCCCATGGAAACATCAAACAGTGGTTGCTGTCTGTGATTAGCAAGTCCAACAGCTCCACCACAATCTGTACCCCCAGTGGCTTACAAATGCTTCGCCAGCCCTGCTCCACAACAAAGATTCCATTAGAAACACCCTTCTTGGCTTGCCGTTTATTCTGTGCTAGATGATCATGATAGCACGGAGACATCAAAGAGCAGTGAGGATCCAATCTACAGGCTGCAACAAATACCTACCCTCAGGAGAGCATTTCTACCCTTCAGAGGGTGGTCTGCCTAGACAACCAACTTGATTCTGTGAAGGACTGAAGTGTGTAAGCACGAACCTGCACTTACCATCCAAAGCCTTGCCTCAGTGGTCTCTTGGCCATCACCCCACTGACCAAGCTGTACTGGAACTCCAGATCACACGCGACAGTTTCAGGAGCCGCCTGTAGCATGGTTTTGACCAAGGGGAGTCAGAGACTGTAGGGAAGATGTGGGGAGCAAGCTGTGCTATGTACTCTAGCACCATGGAAGGAACCAGAGAATCCAGAGCAGGAGGAGCCTCGCTTTGTTAGTTCATTCCCTATCTCTGTGTATGCAGCTTTCTTGTGCAGAGACTGTCTCTGCTTCATAGTGCTTCAAAACTAAATGCAAAATGCAAAACTAGGGGAAAAGTGGATTAAAAAAAGCATGGAGAGTCTATGCTTCCCAATTCCTACTTCTCCCAACCTTTTCCCAGCCAAGTGACCCATCTGATTGGCTGCTACCATTGCATAGCCATGCAGGACACCAGAATGACTCTACACAGTAACAAAGCATTTCTTTCCATATTTGACATGTTAGGCCTAAATTCAAATGGTAATTTTTTTTAATCAACATTATCAGTAGTTGCAGGACATTTCCTTCCATGAGAGGAGAGATGAGGCTCTTAAGACAGGTACACAATCTTTTAAAGGGATTTAACTCACCTCCATTCGTCTGAAACCCATAAAATCTTTCCTAAAATTAATACTGAAATACAGTGCTTTCTGGAAAAGAAATTAAGAAAGTCTGAGATAAACACAAATGAAAGAGAAGACAACCTGGAGATGGCAAACATGATGTCCATAGGGTGAGGATGATCACTGCAGGGCTTTAACTAGTCTTTAAAAGAAATGATGGGTTTGGATTTTAAAATGTTTCATGTCTCTGTATGAAAGCTTAACAAGTTTGTTTGTGTGTTTGTTTTTATCACACAAGACACTCTCCCAAGTACACCTCTAATTCATTCCTTTCCAGCTATTAAGAGCTACACACCTGGCTCTCCCGTGTGGTTCTGTGACAAAATCTGATGATGCTACAGAATCTTAAGCACTCCTCACTGAAAAAATAACCAACTAATGTTTCCTTGGACAGAGACATATGTTGAGTAGCTGAAAGAGAAGAATAAGTTCTAAGCCCTGCTGCCATTATTATACCAAATCACAGTTCTTGTATTTAGAAAAACTCCCATGTCAGAGATCACAGCCATCCTTTCTAATTATAATTATGTTACCTGCACTTACCCATGTGAGCATGGTAAAGCAGTTTCCATAGGGGTAAGATAAAGCACAGTTAGACTGACTGAAATGACTTCCAATCACCAGCAAAGTCATGTCAAAACAAGGATGAGATTTCAAACAGTCCTGATAACACCACCATTTCTTGAGGACCAGAAATCCATCTAGTTGGTATTATGCACAGGTAGTTTTTTTGTAGCTATGTGATATTTTGAAAAAAAGAGCTTCAGCATGTTGCCTATTCAACTTTGTTCCACCAAAAGTATTTTCAGGAACATTTCCAAGGCATCCCAATCCAGAGCGGAGCGTTTGCTCCAGTTCTACCACACTGTGTGCACACACATACACATATATAGCTCTAAAGAAGAATCCACCAATCTGAACACGGAGACATTTAGGGAATAGTTTTCTCATGTGACATTGCTTCCAGGACCCCATGGTTACACTGAGACTGAAGAAAGAGAATTTTCATGGGGTTCTTGCTTTTTATTTTGTATTTGACATCTGTCTCTCCAGCCAGTCAGGGTTTGTTCACTAATCACACATCTACTGCATACTATATAGTACACTGGTATCCTTTCTGAGAGGCCATCTGAGTCTCCTATGAGCCTCATGACACCATGACCATCACAGAGCCAGACACCTCCTCATGTGATGAAGAGCCACCAGCAACTCCCCAGGGCACATCTGCTCTGGCATGGATGATGCTGAAGGCGTAGCCACTGTAAAAAAGGGTACTGGACAGTCCCTAGGGAGGCAGGTGAATTCTTCTGGTGACTGCAGGCTGTCCCACATCAAGGGCTGGCTATTTCTGTATAACATGCTCAACCATCTGTGAGAGGGCTTCTTTACAAGCCAAGTCCCACAACACACTGATTCTGTACAGCCAGGGAAAAAGGCAAAATGAAAAATGCTATAAAGGAGACATTGATAGCACAGCAACACCAACAATCAGTATAGCTTTTGTTGACTTATGTTGAGCCAGAAGCTGGGAAATGACTATTTTCTTACAGGATGAGCTACAGAAGTCACTGTCTGCCTTCAGGCTCTTCATCATTCTGTGTGATTGTCATCACCAAGCACAACTACAAATGCAAATGTATTTTTAAGAAATGTTTATCACTGCAGTTTAAAAAAATCGATGTTTTTATTTTACAGAAGGTTTGTCAGCCCTTCTCTACAACAGAGAATACACCAGAAAAATCCACATTTTTTTCTTGCACACCTGAATAGTTTAGATCACCGTGCAGCTCAACTTTGGTTTCCATTTTATACCAGTGTATCAGAGTTAAAATAACTTCATGCCAGTGCTTGTGACCTCAACAAGCAAAAGCTGAAGCACCACTCAAGGAATTGTATCTTCCTCACCATAATCCCAAAGTCTCAGGTTTTTAGAGTGTCTAAAATAGAATAATTATGTCCTGGTTTTCCCAAGATTATTTTACTGTTACATCAAATCAAGGTTGTGCTCCTGACTCCAGGAAAGGAAATAATGATTGTAAATATGCTGAGATGTTAACATCTGTGGGGGTGAATTTCAATCTGTGTTGGAAGCCTCTGACTCTTTTGGAACTTCTAAATGTGAGCTGCTTCTGATCCACACCTGATCTCCTTACAGCAAACTCCCAGTGAAAGTAACAAGCAAGCTTTGGAATCTGTTCCGAAGAAAAGGCCTAATGCCCAAAAGACAATGCAAACAGATGGGGAGCTGAGTCTGCTTCAGTGGGAATGTTCGTGGTTAGTGAATGGAGCAGAATCCAGCTGCAGCTGGTCACAAGTGGAGCTCCTCAGGGGTCAGTGTTGGGACCACTCCTGTTTAGTATCTCTAGAAATGACCTTGAGGAGGAGATTGAGGCACCCCCAGTGAGTCTACAGATGACACCAAGTTGGGTGGGAGTGTTGATCTGCTTGAGGGTAAGAAGGACTTGGGGGTAGCAGCACTGGGACAGGTTGAATCGGTGAGGCCAATTGTCTGAGCTTTAACAAGGCCAAGGGCTGGGTCTTGCACTTGGGTCATAACAACCCCATGCAAAGCTCCAGGCTAGGGGAGGAGTGGCTGGGAAGCTGATAGGCAGAAAGTGACTAACTGACAAGCGGATGAACAGTGTGCGCCCGGGTGGACAAGAAGGCCACGGACATCCTGGCCTGGATCAGGAGCAGTGTGAGCAGGAGCAGGGTGGGGATTGTGCCCCTGTACTGGGCACTGGTGAGACCCCATCTCAAGTGCTGTGTCCAGTTCTAGGAACATCAGCACCAGAAGGATGTTCAGGTGCTGGAGAGAGTGCAGAGGAGGCATTAGGCTGGAGAAGGGCCTGGAGAACAAGCCTTGTGAAGAGCAGCTGAGAAAACTGGGGCTGTTTAGTCTCAGGAAGAGGAGACTGAGGGGAGACCTTGTTGCTCTCTACAACTATCTGAAAGGACATTGTAGATTGGTGGGTACTGGTCTCTGCTCAAAACTAAACAATGCCAGGACAAGAAGGAAGGGCCTAAAGCTGCACCAGGGGAGGTTAGGCTGGACATTATAAAAAAAAAAAATTATCAGAAAGAGTTGTCCAGCAGTGGAACAGGCTGCCCAGGGAGGGGGTGGGGTCATCGTCCCTTGAGGTGTTTGAGTCATGTGGATGAGGTCCTCAGGGATATGTCTTAGGGGTGATTAGAGTTAAAGGTTGGACTAGATGATCTTGAAGGTCTCTTCCAACCTAAGTGATTCTGTGATTGATTCTGGGATTGGGGCTATCTGCACTTACCAGAGCACACCACCACCCACACCTCCCATGCTGTACCAGCTGGATCTCTCAGTGCCAATGTCCTCCTTCCACTGCTGGACCAGACAACTATATCAGATCCATTCATTCGTTTTGGTCTCTACCCAGTATGAGTGGCCTAGCCTGGCATAAGCTTTGGAATAAGCCAGTAGAAAATCTTTCTGCATCTTTGAGGGTTCTGACATCTGAAATAACAAATTAGAGGTGTGAGAATCCTTCGAGTGGTTTAGACACAGAATGGGAAGCAGTCAGAGGAAGGTTATCAAGGCTGGGGCACTGCACACTATACACAGGTAAAGCTGTCTTTGAGCAATTAGTTACTTTTTAAATGTTTCTTTTACTTAAAGGTCTTTGGTAAAGCCCACAGGAACAGCTTGCTTTGGAACTTCTTACAAACAAGGATTGAACCTAACGTTAAATAAATGTCTGAGTTAGGTCTGATGTAAACCTTCAGTGCAGCAGGCAGCAAGCCAAGTTTCTCAGAGGTAGACCACAAACCTTTAGATAGATTGTTCTTCTTGCAGTTTTAGAGGGAAAAAAAATCTCTGATTGGGGGCAGAGATTGTAGTATGAGGGCAAGGGTTTATTTCTGTTGAGTTTTGGTCCAGTAAAGCTGTGGTAACATACTTTAGAGGCTAATGGCAAGATCAAGACTTTGATCTGATTATGTGACATGGGATCTGGAGCGAGGTAAGGTGGCCATGGTACACAGCCCGTGCCCACAGTCACTGTCCCAGCCCCTGGAGCAGCCCCCCCTTCCTCTGCCTGCTCCCAGACCCTTCTGCAGGCTGTGGGGACATACACAGTCTCTCTACCAGGTCCAGCAGTGTTCCTGAGCTCCTCAGCTATTCCAGTGCAGTTAGGGGTACATCCCTCGTGGGATAAATTTAAGGCTCTGAATTTCACGTCTGCTTCACTGATGTGGGGTATTTGGGGATTTTAAGGTGTGTTTTCTCCAATGTAGCCACCATATAGAATCTCATCCTTATTACTCAATTGTCATTTAGTTTCAGTTATACAGCCAATGTAAATCTGCCTTTCAATTTTTCCATGCAGACATCCCCATATACAAAATGTAATTTCATATTGATAAAAGCTTTAAAAGTTTCTACTGAAGAGTCTTCTCCCTTTTTTCTTCAGATTACTACCCTTGACACCACAAAAAAACCCTAACTCTCTAATGTCACCGCCAGGTACATTAAAAACACAACTGTAAACCACTCCATCACAGTTTTATCAAAGGCTGAGTGGGAAACTATGAATATGGATGGGTCTCAGTGTTCTACTATGACTCACAATACTGCCAGATCAGTCTGACACTGTTGCAACAGATTCACTGGAAGGAAAAGAAATTCCTCACAAAATTTATATATATCTTAGTAAATTCTCATTATCATAAAGAGAATCCACAAGGATATTTTTAGACTATTACAAAGCCATTTATCTACTGAGAATCTAATGAAACTTTTTGAATACATAATTATATTCAAGAATACAACCCAATTTGTCTTTAATATGGCTTGCTAATTTCTTTGAAATGGGATGCAATTCTTAAACAAGTTTTAAGTTAAAAAATAGCTTAATCTCATGATTTATTTTCCTTCAAAACAATCTCACAGCTACTGAACCCTCTTACTTCAATGGCTTTGGCAACAAATCTATTTCTAAGAGGCAGAAGTTCAACTTTCCAATACCTTGCGTGCATAAAATCAAGTTTCCTGCTGATCTCTCATTTGGTGAAGGGGAAAGCTCTATCACCCTCCTGAACATCTACATCTTCTCAGGAGTTCCACGTGCCTTTTCCATTCTGTCCCATTTAAGTATTCATGCAGAAAGTCTACTACAGTCAGAGCTTTGAGGGACAGGTAGAAAAATCACCTATCCAGGTCACAAACTCCTCATCCTCTGACTATGTTTGCTTGTAAAGGAGAGAGGGAAGCAATAGAGAGCGAGACACTGCCTGTGGGAGCTTTTTTTTTGAGATGACAAGAGTAGTAATAAAAAGTAGTAAATAGTAAAAGGGTGACTAAATACTATAGGCAAAACCACAATGTATACGTGGGCTGAATGTCCTTCAGCTGCCTTTTCAGTAAACCCTACTGGAAAGGCATAAAAATAAAACTTTTAGAGATTTTTGCTGTTACAATGGGTTGGAAAGAGACCTCCAAAACAACAGAAAAACTGAGAAAAATTGTGGCTTCTGCATTTTTTCCCCCCCTGAAAAACAACTAAAACTTAGTGAATCTATAACCTGATACATTAAAGAGTAAAGCACCACTGAAAAGAAATGCCTTTTAATTCTTTCCATAGAGTCTGTGTGTTAATGCTCTAACTGAAAAGAAAAAAACAACACTTTTAAAAGAACTCCTAAATATTACANGTGAGAATCCTTCGAGTGGTTTAGACACAGAATGGGAAGCAGTCAGAGGAAGGTTATCAAGGCTGGGGCACTGCACACTATACACAGGTAAAGCTGTCTTTGAGCAATTAGTTACTTTTTAAATGTTTCTTTTACTTAAAGGTCTTTGGTAAAGCCCACAGGAACAGCTTGCTTTGGAACTTCTTACAAACAAGGATTGAACCTAACGTTAAATAAATGTCTGAGTTAGGTCTGATGTAAACCTTCAGTGCAGCAGGCAGCAAGCCAAGTTTCTCAGAGGTAGACCACAAACCTTTAGATAGATTGTTCTTCTTGCAGTTTTAGAGGGAAAAAAAATCTCTGATTGGGGGCAGAGATTGTAGTATGAGGGCAAGGGTTTATTTCTGTTGAGTTTTGGTCCAGTAAAGCTGTGGTAACATACTTTAGAGGCTAATGGCAAGATCAAGACTTTGATCTGATTATGTGACATGGGATCTGGAGCGAGGTAAGGTGGCCATGGTACACAGCCCGTGCCCACAGTCACTGTCCCAGCCCCTGGAGCAGCCCCCCCTTCCTCTGCCTGCTCCCAGACCCTTCTGCAGGCTGTGGGGACATACACAGTCTCTCTACCAGGTCCAGCAGTGTTCCTGAGCTCCTCAGCTATTCCAGTGCAGTTAGGGGTACATCCCTCGTGGGATAAATTTAAGGCTCTGAATTTCACGTCTGCTTCACTGATGTGGGGTATTTGGGGATTTTAAGGTGTGTTTTCTCCAATGTAGCCACCATATAGAATCTCATCCTTATTACTCAATTGTCATTTAGTTTCAGTTATACAGCCAATGTAAATCTGCCTTTCAATTTTTCCATGCAGACATCCCCATATACAAAATGTAATTTCATATTGATAAAAGCTTTAAAAGTTTCTACTGAAGAGTCTTCTCCCTTTTTTCTTCAGATTACTACCCTTGACACCACAAAAAAACCCTAACTCTCTAATGTCACCGCCAGGTACATTAAAAACACAACTGTAAACCACTCCATCACAGTTTTATCAAAGGCTGAGTGGGAAACTATGAATATGGATGGGTCTCAGTGTTCTACTATGACTCACAATACTGCCAGATCAGTCTGACACTGTTGCAACAGATTCACTGGAAGGAAAAGAAATTCCTCACAAAATTTATATATATCTTAGTAAATTCTCATTATCATAAAGAGAATCCACAAGGATATTTTTAGACTATTACAAAGCCATTTATCTACTGAGNAGATTTTTGCTGTTACAATGGGTTGGAAAGAGACCTCCAAAACAACAGAAAAACTGAGAAAAATTGTGGCTACTGCATTTTTTCCCCCCCTGAAAAACAACTAAAACTTAGTGAATCTATAACCTGATACATTAAAGAGTAAAGCACCACTGAAAAGAAATGCCTTTTAATTCTTTCCATAGAGTCTGTGTGTTAATGCTCTAACTGAAAAGAAAAAAACAACACTTTTAAAAGAACTCCTAAATATTACAGGGAGTGTCAAGTAGTTGAAATTACCATGGCTACACACTTCCTAGTTGTCCCTGTGCAAAGGGAGAGCAGAACCCACCCACTCATCCTGCAGTCAGTACCAGAAATAATACACAAAAATGGCAGAAATATTTTAGCACTTGGGAGTTTTACTTCTGGAGGCAAAAGGGGTAGAACATTTCTGCTTAATCTTCTCCAGAAAATGACTTCACGTTTGAATCATCCCAGTCATTACTATTTCCATTTATTGCATGCACTGCACAGGATTAACATAATTACGTAATTTAAAGTGATTAGACAGTGACATTCAGCCAAATAACACTGTCCACTGAGGAAATGAAAAGTAAATAAACTAAAGTTCAGATCTTTTCACCTGAAATGGACTTGAAAGCATTTGTTTGAAAAGAGGCCTATAGAATATGTGTTGTTTCAGCTGAGCTTTGATCACTGGAGCTGAAATTCAGCCCAGTCAGAGGGATAGGCAGAAAGACAGCATGCCCATTAAATGTAAGAGCTCAGGATAAAACTGCTTGGTGAAGATCTTATGCTGGCTCTTGTGTTTGCTGCCTTAATATATACTTACATTTTAGTCCTGTCTGTAGAGCTGAGAAATGTTTTGGATCAATTCTATTCCAGGTTGCTAGCCATGAAATGAGTGCTGGCTAGATGAAAATGTTCCCAGAAAGACAGAAGATAAGGCTGGAAACAAACTTCAGAGGTCACCCAGCCCATGACCCCAGGTGCCTGACCTACATCTCAGGTGTTCCTCACAGAGCTTTGATGAGCATGTTCCTAAAGATAGCACTGATTGGAATTCCCCACCCACTGCAGCAGAAAGATTCAAACTGACTCAGATCCCCAAATAAATGAGGTCAATATGGCATATAATGCATAAATAATGAAAATCAGCATCCAAGGGACAGCCCATTACAAATTTTTATCATTTTTTTCAAGGGAAAATGAGACTTTTGAACA
This sequence comes from Ceyx cyanopectus, assembly GCA_013401355.1. Classification (NCBI taxonomy): domain Eukaryota; kingdom Metazoa; phylum Chordata; class Aves; order Coraciiformes; family Alcedinidae; genus Ceyx; species Ceyx cyanopectus. The sequence continues at coordinate 29,513 of VYZU01075818.1, read as the reverse complement.
TCCTTTTTAAAAACATCCATAGATGGTATTGAGCTCCACTCTTGGAAAAGAAATTTATCTTTTCACACATGAACTTTTGGTGATCTTATTAAAATAACTTCAGAAAATATAAGAAAAAAGATTAGTTAAGAAAGATTTAATACCATCTTTTATTACTTCTATTTACAATCAGCAGGGAACACAAGTAACACCATAACAAACCAGACTAATACAAATTAAAGCACTATTTGTATCCCTCACACCAGACAGTTCTTTCACAGACACTCCCTCCCTGTATTTCTCAAATTGCCCCTTCTTGGATATCGTGATGTAAAGATCCCTCTGCAAAGCAGCTTTCCAAGAGAGGTATGAGGTGTATGAATTTAGTTCTTCGGAAATTCTGATCTATCCAGAGAGGTGTGAGGTGTATGAATTAAATTCTTTGGAAATTAGGCTGAAGGGGCTGGTGGTGTTCAGCCTGGAGAAGAGAAGGCTCTGGGGTGATCTTATAGACACCTTCCAGTACCTGAAGGGGGCTACAGGAAGGCTGGAGAGGAGCTGTTTACAAGGGCCTGGAGTGAAAGGACAAGGGGTAATGGGTTTAAATTAGAGTAGATTTAGACTGGATATCAGGAAGAAGTACTTTACTTTGAGGGTGGTGGATCAGTGGAATAGGTTCCCCAGGGAGGTGGTTGGGGCACCATCTCTGGAGATATTCCAGGTGAGGTTGGCCAAGGCTCTGAGCAGCCTGGTCTAGTTAAGGTGACCTTTGGAGGTCCCTTCCAGCCCTAAACATTCTATGATTCTATGAAATACTGATCTTTCATTAGCATTTCTCATACTTTCGATAGTTTCTGTAATTTTGATACCACTCCTTGCACCTCTATGCCATTTTTGGATGCAAAATTTGCTTCCTCATTCTCTCTTTTTTTTCCTGAATCTCTAATCTCTAGTTCATTTTCAGGAAGCAAATACTCCACCACTTTGAAACTCCAACAGAAGTAAACACTGTGCTTCATAATGATTTAGGATTATGCACCTCTTCCACATTGCCTCCCAAGCCCCTGAAGGAAGTTTCCAATGCAGAGAGCTCAGTTCAGCCATGATTTCTTTCATTCCTGTTCCAGCAAATAAGACTTTCTTCTTTCCCATCCTATTTTGCCAGCAAGTGAAGCACCCACTGTACCTGAGGTCAGAGCTCCCTTTAAGCTATTCCTTGTTCTTCCTGGCAGGCTGTAAAGAGGTGTTTGCCAGACACAGCTTTCCCAGCAGGAGAAAGGAGGCTGAGTGATGTCCAGAGGTCATTTTAACTAGGAAATACTTGTGGCTAAGTGGGAGATCAGGAACACAAAGCTTCACCAGCAGTGTCCAGTGCTACCTACTGCAAACATGAAGGCAGGAGAGGAAAGGCACAGGCAGAATGACCACCCCACTGTTTCCTAACTGAAAATCAGTGGCTCCTCATCTCCCTTGAGACCTCAATGACTTAACTGGCTTAACAGGCCAACTGTGGATATTTACCATGGAAAATGGTATCACAGAAACCAGCAGAAAACAGAGAAATGGGAGAGGTGCCTGGATTTGTTTGAAAAGAAAGTCAGTCCTAGATACACTACAGCACATTTACACATGTACATGATGAATAGAAAATAATAATGACTACAGAATTGAGTAGCCTCTAAAAATTATTTTTTTCCTTCTTTAATTTTCCAACTGATTAAAATTTCCCATCAAAGGCCCTCAGATTGATGGAATTTGATTCTGGCTCTGCAATACAATTCTGGCAGGTAGCCAGCCTTTGAGTTTTATCCCTCAGTCCTTTGGTGGCTTCTTCATATATTTCTCAATTTGCAACAATTTTGTTTAACTCTAGTCACTGAACACATGTTAGCAACTAGAATTATCTGTGGAGTACAGAAGCATAACACAGTCTGACAATAGATCATATTACTGCAGATCCTGATTCTTTTTTTCTTAAATTACTAGGTTTGGCCAAACATTTGTTTGTAAACAGGATATATTTATTAGGTATTTTACTTCATGCTGATGAGAAACTGTCAGGATCTCTAAACATAGACAAGTACAATTAATAAACCCCAAACTATTAAAATGTTATTTCTAATGTAAATTCCATTCAGACCATTAACAAACACTTCTGACTTCAAAAACATTTATTACCCAGTGACAATGTACTCGGGAATATGTGTGTTGCCAACCCATCCCCAAAACCTCCAATACTACTTTACCAGAGTGCTTAAGAACACGGACCTGCTAAATTGCTTTCCTGAACCTCAAAATGCTGTCGTCCATCTTTCGTGCTTTGCCAACTCCAAGCCCACCTCAATGAACAGCTGTCACACCTTTACACACAGGTAAATATTGCTTTTTTTCCTGTGAGACTTAGTGGAGCTAATTCTTGACTGAAGCTTTATTTGCAACTGCAGTAACTCCTGATATACTTGTTTGCTCTGAGTGATCAATTTCAGTGTTACCATCAATAATTTTTAATTCCCAGTCCTATATATCCTATGCTAGATTCACTGGACCCACATCCAACGCCTCGTTGTGTTTGTGCTTTATTGGTTCCACTGATATAGCCTCTGCTATACATCCTCCAAACATTGTTCTACTACTGAACCAGCAACTGCATACTTTAAACCCAAATAAATCAGATTAAATTTCCGAGTTAATGGAAATTTCCACATGTACTTGTCCCCCAGAGCAGCCCTCCTGTAACACTGTTTAACTTGGAGACATCATTCTCTTTTGAGTGCCTGTCATGAAAGATTCATGCTGAAGTAAAAAAAAAATAAAAATCCTGGCAAACACCTGTTCATGTTACTGTTTAATATGTCCACCAAAATCAGGAAGTCTGATCACTTTGACAGCTTTTAACCTGAGCTGCTGACTCCAGCACTCCTCAGTCCTTCCTGTCCCACCTTCTGCCACAGGGCACAACCTTACTGAATGTGAAGACCTTATTATAAGTCTATCTACTCAGAGTTTTTTCCTTAGAGAATGTAAAGCACTCTGCATTAATACATTAATGGATATACGTATTAGGTGTGTTTTTCAAACACTGAAGGAGCATGCTATGAAATATCCTGGAAATATCCTGAATTTATTCTATCAGTATTTCTCCATATCTGGGACAGATCACAATGCATGAATATTTCATAGACTCTAAATCATCTCTTGTGTGACATTTGGCATCCCATCTTTTCCAGTCAAATCTGTTGATTCCAGTTGGTGCCTACCTTCTTAGGACCAATTTCTCACTCCAGTCATGCAGTCAGAAGGGTAAATAAACTGAACAGACCATGGTGCTTGTGGTGCTCTCTCTGAACTCACCAAGATAACATTTTTGAGGGTCAGGTAGCAGATAAGAAAGAGAGGACACAGTGCAGATAAACTCTGATCCCCTGGGGTATTCCTCACCACAGCACTGACTGCTTTCCATAGGTTTGTGGCTTGCTTTGGTATGCTCACACTGCTGCTCCCAGTTTGTGGCACTTCATTTTTTTAGCCATATGATTAATTCCCTCAGAAACTGTACAGTTTGGAAAGCTCTTACTTCTGTGAGCATTCCTCACTAGAAGTACAGCTGTGATGGATTTGGAAACATCTTTTGCTGATGGAAATACTGCTAATAATAGCAAGCAATGGATACACCAAGCCAGCACCATTTTAGCTGCAGCAGCTAAAACAACCACATTACAGCCCCGAACCAGAAGCCCCTGTAAGGTGTGTGCTGCAGCCCCAGGATCACACCTGGGCACCCGGAGAGAGCCAAGTGCTTTGCTGACTGGCAATGACCTGAAGAGGTGAGGGGAAGTCCCAGTTCTGGGTTTAGATGTGCCTATACCAGTTATATTCCATCCTTCCAAGCCTGGGGATGTAAAGCAGGCCCCAATTCTTGCTCATTTGTGTGCAGAGTGAGAAGGAGAAAGGGCCACACTGTTCCATGTTTTGCTCATCACCCACTTTAGGTGACTCTTCCTTCTCTCCAATGTATAGTTTCACTTTAAAGTCCAGGTTTTAGTTTTGCCTGCTGCCCTTTTGAAAACCTGTCAGAAAAACATGGAATCTTGTTGAGATCCAAGTTCTCTGGCTGCTTTTGAAGGAGCATCTGAACACACACCTCCTGAGATGTCTCCTCCTTCACCAACCTTCACCTGTGCACATCACAAGCTATATAAAGGATCACATCACATGTTCCCTCTTACCTTGCTCAGAAGCATCTTAGGTTAGAATTACATGTCTGGAGCACACCTAGCAGGAAACATTCCTGAGCAGTCCAATTACACAGACAGTTTTGTGACAAACTGACTTTTTTTCACCTGGGAACCTACAGGAAGTTTCTGATTTGCCACTTCGATAGAATTTGTCAGGAGACACTTCCCACTAACAACTTGAGTTCATGTTCCATACATCATACATTTGCCAAGTGTGACTAAAAGCTGTCATTGTAGTTTCCATGTACTAAAGATGTCCCCTTTGCTGAAGTATTAAGGTTCTATCTTTTTCCAGAAAGCAGAAGTTCCTAATACACCCAGTGGCCCAAACCCCAGTAAGATACTCTCTTGAAGGAGCACTGGCAGCCACAAAAAGCAATTTACCTTCTTATTTCCTTGCTGTAGCCATTGACTTGGGCATTCCAGGTACTTGTTCATACCTCCTCAAAAGGCAGGAGTAGATCTCTGTATCTCAATGAGTTCTTACGGAAATCCTCATTATCTTTGATTTTAATAACTTTATGTCTCATTTTTCACATAACAATATTTCAGTCACCAGCCTGCTTTCTTGCCCCCACGCTACAAGCTTCTGGCAGCACATACTCACTTTAATGACAGGCCTGGTTCTGTTCCAGCAGATTATTAAAAAAAAAAAAAGAAAATAAATGTTCTGATGAAAAAATCAGCTGTGTTTAAATAGTTACATGATCCAACCGGACGATGTGAGGGGTTTGGGCTGGTTCTTTTCCCCTTAAAGGTCTCTCTGTAGACCTGTATCAGGCCAACATGCACATACACACAGACTATTCAAAGGAGAGATCAGCAGTGAGTTTGTGCTTAAATTTCATGATCTGCCAAACAAGCGACAGTAGGTGCATTATTGTTGCTCTGTGTTCCTCAACCCAGGCTTGTTCAAGAGATGGAGTAGCTAAGCTTAAATTAGCACTAGTCACCTAAGCTATGCATTGATTATTTCCTTTAAACATGATTACTTAGAAGTTTACAAGGATGCCTCTATCCTTTAATACTTGTCAACAATTTACTGCAAAAGCAGCAAGGTGGCTGAGAAACTGTCAATTACCCTTCTTCCAAGTGCTAAATTATTGCTACATATTTTTTGAGATCCTAACAACAGTGCTGGAGAAAGGACATCAAATGATGCTTAGAAATGTGATACACATTTTCATTTCACACTCCATCAGTTTTTACAACTAGAGCTCCATGAAATGTATGAGAATACTTGGCTAACAGCCATATCTGCTGAGGTGTAAAATAAGGATCAGATCTCCTTTTAAGTGAGTTTCATTTTCTTTACATGACTAAATCAGATGTTGACCTTTTTCCAAAATACAGTGTAAATATTCCATACCTCTACCCATCAATTAATTTGGAATTTCTGAATCAATACACTTTTTTTTTTTTTAGAACAGCTTTGTAAAGCAAAATAAACGATTTTGTCCTTACACTAAACTAGAACTGAAATACACTGAATGATAAAATCACTGGTGTTAAATCTTTTCCATTCTAGTAAGTTCTTTCCTCACCTTGCACCAATAACAAGTGGGTTATTGCCTTTAGAGTCAGCAAAGTGAAGCTATAGGCATGGGCAAAATCAACTTTAAAATTCAGATTTCAATCTGTCAGGGAAGATGAAAGCTTCATGCACATATAAAAGGGGAAGGATAAAATGAGAACAGCTATACCATGGAGTCATTCTACTCCAACAGCTGCTGTGGAGCAAAGCAGAAAATCTCTTTTACTAACCTCTGTTAAACCAGATACTTCTCCTTTTGCCAACGGTCTGGTGATGGATGCAGTGTAAACTCTGGCATCTGACACTGGCTGCCCCTTCATAAAATGCTTCCCAGCTTCATAAATATTCACTTCTACCATTTTACCCATTAAGAGAGGATCCTTTGGCACGAGAACCTTTCAAAAAGAGATGAAGACAGAATTACTAAATGCTCCAGTTTCCACTCAGAAAACAGGTTTGTGATAAAACATCAGAGCAAACCCTCAGTCTCCAGCCCTGCTGCAGCTCCTGGCACATCCAGCCAGTGTCACCTCCAGCTCACAGCCTTCCCGAGCTCCCAGCACAGCTCAGCCCTTGGCAACTCCTGGGACCGAGGAGAAGGGTGGGCCCGAGGTGCAGCCTTTGAATCCAGACCCGAACCCTTCCCAAGGGCACTTGTACTACACAGTCCTCATGGGTTGCTGTAAAGCTTCCTGGTTTTGTACCTATCCCACCATACTTCGTATTTGTTACAGATGTTTTGGATCCTGTGAACGCTTTGGGACAGAGCTGATGCCTTTGTTTGTGTTTGCACAAGCCCTTGTTTGACTGCACAGAGCCTCTCAGCCCAGATGTGTGACAATAGATGAGAGTGTTCCTTGGATCAGTAACTAAAGCCACCCCTTTCTGAATTTGCACCCCCACGGTACCAGAAAGGACTCACAGAAGGGCTTAGGTTGGAAGGGACCTCAGAGATCATCCAATCCAATGTCCCTGCCCACAAGGCCTTGAGCAACCTGGTCTAGTTGAGAGGTGCCCCTGCCCCTGGCAGCAAGGTTGGATTAGATGATCTCTCAGATTCCTGCCATGGGCAGGGATGTCTCTCAACTAGACCTGGTTGCTCAAGGTCTCATCCAACCTGGGCTTGAACACAGCTTCTCTGGGCAACCTGTTTCAGAGTCTCTCTACCATCGGACTGAAGAATGTCTTCCCAAGATCCAGTCTAAACATCTTCTCCTTCAGCTTGAAACCATTTCCCCTCATCCTGTCACGGGACACTCTGTGAAGAGTCCCTCTCCAGTCTTCCTGCAGAGTCCCTTCAGCTACTGGAAGGCAGTAAGAAGGTCCCCCCAGAGACTCCTCTCCAGGCTGAACAGTCCCAGCTCCCTCAGTCTACCCTCACAGCAGAGGTGCTCCAGACTCTGGATCATCTCTGTGATCCTCCTCTGGATTTGTTCCAACAGGTCTATGGTGGGGACACCAGAACTGGAAGCAGCATTGGAGGTGGGGTCTCAGGAAAAGACACCACATAACAGATATTCCTTGGCCACAAGTGTTACAAAAGAGAAGAGTCCAACATACAGGAGAAACATCCCCTCCCAGAAGAACAAATGGCATAAAAAGGCTCTAGAAAAGAAGTTAAAAAAGAAAAGCAGTGCTATTTCCCAATCAGACAAGGAAAAAATGAATCACGGGGACTAATTTAATCACATTATCTTGAAACTGATCCACACACAAATGCAAGCCTTCCAAAGGTGATGAGCAGATACGTTTATTTTTGGGTGCTGAAATTGGAAGGCCTTAAAACAGCTTGATTTTCAGACTGCATATGCAGAGGATTTCCAGAAGAAAACTCAGAATTATGCCAACCCACTTGGAGAGCATCTCCTGCCAGACATTGCCTCTCCATTCATTTTCAGCTGGAAAAAGTGCTGGCTGTCCCACTTGGAGTAAATGATTGCCAGTGGTTTCCCTTTCTCCCTGAAGGCTCGAGGTGTTCCTGACTGTGTTTCCAGATCCCAGGATTCTGCTGAGCTTCCTAAACATCTTCCAAGAAAAGCAGACACCTTTGCTTCTCAGAGATAGGCAAGCTGAGATTAACTAAGTGTCAAAGGCAAATCCAGGATCCTAGTGCTGAGGCTGTGCTGTGGTGTGAGTGGGTGACAGCTCTTTCCACAGAATTAATCTTGGGTAAACTGAAATCCAAGGAATTCAGGCAGCTATCACTGGGCCCGTGAGCTCTTTAGGTCTGGGGATCTCTGTATGCAACATGGCAGTAACTGAATAGAAATCCTCAGGGACAGGCACAGGTAAGTGACTACTACTACACAAAAAGAAAGGTTAAATGAAAATATCTGGGAGGTACTGTAAGAAAAACCCAGTCACTCATGGAATTTTCTGATGCCATAAGAGGAGGCAATGAAGCTGGGGAAGGGCCTGGAGAATAAATCTGATGAGGAGTAATTGAAGGAGCTGGGAGTATTTAGTGTGAGAAAGAGGAGGCTGAGGGGAGCCCTCATCACTCTCTACAGCACCTGAAAGGCCATTGTAGAGAGGTTGGTGCTGGGCTTTGCTCTCAGGACCTTAGTGACAGAACCAGAGGGGATGGATTCCAGCTGCTCCAGGGGAGGGGCAGATTGGGCAGTAGGGAAACATTTTTCACTGCAAGAGTATCCAGAGCCTGGAACAGGCTGCCTAGGAAGGGGATTGAGTCACCAGCCCTGGGTGTGTTTAAGGGTTGTTTGGATGTGGTTTTGAGGGACATGGTTTAGGGGTGAACTTTGTAGAGTAGGGTTAATGGTTGTACTGGATGATCCCAAGGGGTTTTTCCAACCTGGATGATTCTCTGATTCTATTAAGTATTTATCAGGGAAAAAAATTAACCATATTTTTAAGAAACAAAGTCATACCAATGGAAACAGAAACCCTGAACTCACCTGTTCTGCACAATTCCCCTTGGCCAGTTTAGCTTACTCTGTTCAATTACCACCTCAAACCACCTCCTCACACCTCCCCAGATCTAAGCTGTGGATCTCCCAGAAAGGCTGCCAGAGTAGCTCTGTCACTGGGGCTTTAACAGCAAACTCTTAATACAGATGATCTTCCCAAGGAGAGAACAGTATTGGAAACTACCTGAGTGAACAGAACGTTACTCCAGGAGTCTGCACTCCAGCTTGCAAAGTGCAATATGATATTTAGTACCTCAAGATTGGTTTTCAATTTACTATCATTAAATGTTGCTGAAGCTAGTGACTAGCATCAACCCTTCTGCTCACCTGGGCAAACAGTAGGACATTATGCTTGTCAAACACAGATTTTAGGGAAAGGACATGCATTTTAACAATTGAAATTTTTTCTTCCATAATAAAATCTAAAATTATTGCCTCCATTGCTATTTCTATTCTGTGTATTCTTTACCAGTCCCAAACGGTAGTTTCATTAGGTGCTGTACAAACAGCCCATAAAACATTAATACTTCTTATTTGCATATAGTACTTCTCTTTTTATTAATTAAACTTTCATAAAACAAGCACTGAACAATACCCCTTTTTAAAAAAAATCTCTAGATGGAAAACTATTTCCCTCAAATGTGACTGACAAGCTACTGAAGCAAGGTACAGGGATGCATACATAGGCAGGGTAGATATGTAACAAAAAAACCCCAACCCAAACAAACAAACAAGAGATCAAAAAAGAGGAAAATATAATCAGTGAAGCAGATATCAAATAGAAGCAGGTATTTTAAGAGCAGTAATATCACTACTTAGCAAAAATAAAAAATGCTGCAACATAACCTGGAACCAGAAGAGATATGGTGGCTGTATAAGCACAGCCTCTCCAGGGCTAGGCAACCAAATAACTCAAGGCAACGAATGCAGGCTGTAGGGAACAAGCCCAAACCAGGAAGAAATCATGATTTAGAAAAGCCAATTTTCCTGGGTTTCAGCAAGTCCTCTGCTTTGGAGCAAAACCAGTAATTTTGTTAACTAGATGCTGTTACTTCCTAGCTGAAATATAATGTTTCTGTGTGGAAATCATTCATTCATAGAAAAGACAGAGAAGGAAATTAATCAAGCTGAAATGTTTAGATGCAGAAGTTTCTGACCTATTGGAAATTATTTCTGATCTATTGTTTGAAATCATATTTTTTTGCAAAAATGAATGGAAATTATCAGGATTCAACTATTCAGAAAACAATGCTTTGGAGACACAGAGATTAATAATTAACCCAGTAATTAAAAGCTTCCTAAACTATTCAAATGATGTTATTTGTATAAATAGAATGAGTCCATGTGATGGTGTATACTCAGAGTATCCACTGTGGATTTCTTAATAGAACTCCAGGCAAAATGTACTGAAAACACAGAAACAGAGTTATCTCATCTTGATGTCACCCTTTTACTGGGAAAGGTTTCTTATTCTTCAGTTGCTTTTTGCACACTGCATTGCTGAGACTATCAGAAAGCGAAAATAAACCAAAAAGCTGTTATTTTCTTTATTTAAGTTTACCTGCTCATAGAATGGATTGTGAGCAACGTAGTAATTGGAATCAAAGGATTCTTCTGTCACCAGAACTCTCTGCCTCTCACCAACCTGGAAAATAAAAACCAAGAAAGATGACTCAGAAAACAAAAGCAAAGAATCATGCTTAGTAGAAAACTGCAACTACAAGTGAACACTCTTAGCAAAAATAATCCAATTCTCTGAGGATAGTCTGTGTCAGCAAGAAAGCAAAGAGAGAGCCTGGGTTCAACCTGCCTAGGACTGAAAGGTTAAAGTCAGAACTGAGGGGTAGGACTGTGCTACAAACAGCCTAACATAAAAAGCCAGTTTAGAAATAGACATTGATTTAAACTTAGAATAACAAATAAAAATGTCAGATGTGTGCAAAGTCCATTACAGCTTCACCCACCTAAAGAAAAAGTCCCTTTTTCAATGCCAGGCAGACCTGAAACAAAGCCTGACTTTCCCAGAGCTCAAAATCCCCCCCAATACCTTTTGCTTTTGTCCATTTTGAGTCATGTAAGGAAGTCTATAAGCTATAGCAGCTTCTGCTAACTCTGGAGGACACAGCTCAGATGCTTCAGTCTGAGCCCATCTCTTTTATTTTCATCTTAACGTGCACTGTATTATTTCCAAACTATTTGACAAATGCATTCTGTAAATTACAACTGTCTACCAAGTCAAATGTACTCACTGCTTTTATTGCTATTTTGAGAATCTAAAAGGTTTCATCTTTTACTCCAAACTTCTAATATCTGTGAGCAAAGCTGCATTCAAGACTGCTCCCCAAAAAACTCCCACCACATCCCAGTGGCAGATGGTTTGGAGATGTTTAACGTCTCCATCACAAGGATCATGTGAATTAGCTAAATGTATGTATTAGATCAGATAATAATGTTTTGATTCTTTAATGTGCAAGCAGTAAACAACAGGATTAGGATTCTAACAGTCAACGGCAGAAAGAAGAGCATGAAGAAATAAGAATTGTAGGATCACATTGACACTACAGTGTATATATATATATACAGTGTATATATGCTTTTATATACACACAATACATATATATTTCTCCACTCCTCATGGAGCACCTCTTCCCTTCCCTGTGCACATCCCTGCAGCATTCCCACAGCAAGCCCTGGGCAGCAGACAGACATCAAGCACCAGCTCATGGGGGTCAATTCCCCAGCAGCAGCAGCTCGGGGTACACAGCAGAAGGGGCACAGGCCCCGAGCTGCACTCAGCAGCAGGATCCCAGCAGCAGAGATGTCTGCACACTCTTGGGAGGTGTTTCAGAGTGTGTACAGCACACTGCAGATGCCTCTTTGCGTTTCTCTGGCTGTCTGCAACTCCAAAGAGCAGACACAAGGTCTGAAGTGTTATTGTCTCTGTAACGTTTGAGACCATAGCTTTTGAAACCACAACCCAGCACCTCCTGTAGCACTACAGCAGCAAAGTCCCAGATGCCAGGCAGCACTATGGCATAAAAAAGCAGGATAGATGGTGGATCAGCACCCCTCCCATCAGGGAAGGCCCATCACCAAGCCATGGCCCGGCCTGCACTCATTTCAAGGCTGTGGTTCCCTGCTTCTCCCTGCTCAGAGCCTCCTCATCTCCATGAATCCTCCCTGTCAGGTTATCTAAGCTACGGGTGTTCTCTTTCTACTCTCAGATGACAGAACAGCAAGGATGATATAATAACAACAACAACAATAATAACAATAACAACAACAACAACAATAACAATAATAATAATAATCCGCCTATATGTGATCATTTGACACAAGCAGTGGTCCCTTCAGAAACACTGCCAGTTTTTCCATGAGCTTCAGGTCAACTTCCATGGGCTCAGGTCTCCATGACTCAGAGGGCCAGATAGAGAGCTTCTGGGCTCAGGATTTCTTGGGAATGGGAGGAAATCAGGAAGACTCATCAGATAGCATCAGAACAGTGGTGTTGGAATGGAGTAGCAGAGGTGCTGAGGAGCAGCCCACACCTGCACACAGCCTACACTGCACACAGCCTACACTGCACACTCCCTGCACAGCCAGGATAGAAGACTGTGAGGACAGGTAAACCCAGGAGTGGTGATGAGATTTGTAGCCTTGGCCAAAAATGAGCTCCCAGAGAAAAAGGATACTCAGCTATTTGCAGACTCTCTTGCCATAATGACAGAAAACTCCCCCTAATGAGCCAGGCCATTGGGTATTGATAATCTACAAGGCTAATTGGCTCCATGCATTTGTAAGACAGGAGAGGACAATTTATCCTGCATCTAAGTACAGCTGGGAAGAAATGTAAGTATGCAGAATGCAGCCTTGGTATGGAGATTTGTTCCAGAACTGGAGTATGTCATCATTGCTGCAAATATTCCCCTGGGATCTCTAAGTGCCTGAGTTTCATCTCTCAGAAAGAATTTAAATATGCAGAAATCAGACACGCTATCTAATAACAGTCATAATTATAATAAACTTTTGATGATTGTTTTTTTCAGGCATGTACCAGCAGAAGTCATTCCATATCTTACTCTTATTCCTATTCTTTCATCTGCTTCCACAGCTATGCAGGAGTTCCAGCTCTCAGGGAACTAAGTTCTGACAAAGCATGTGGAACTGAGGAAACTCAGCTCTGGCATCTCAGTTTGGAAAGGATCCTATAGAACTAGGTGGGTTTTTTTCCTTTATGGAGCACAGCATGGAAATAATAATGAATTAAAGGAAAAAACTCACCTGGCAACCTCCCCCAAGCCAAGATGGATTGGTCACACCATTTAGACACGGAGAATTGGTTTTCACTGAAAATAATGCAGCAAGCTCTGCTGGTCCTATCAATCCCTGCACTGCAACAGTTGCCAGCTAGTTTGTAAACCTCAGTATTAGGAATCAACTTTCATTTTTATGTACCCTACAGGAAAGACATGATAATTCTCTAACTCGTTTTTTCCTTTACCAAAGACCATAAACCCCACCCCCCCCGATGGCTGATTTTCCACAATGAATGAAGGGTAAGAAATGTAAAAATAGGTTTGTTTTTTAAACGCAAACTGACTGAATCCCATAAACCTGAAGACTGATTTTTAAATGGGTAAAAAGCAGGCCCTGTTTATGTGCTTTGATAAGATACTGAAAGGTGACTTCAACACCACCCTGCTGTAACTTTGCTCAGATAATGTTTACTCATTATATATATTTTTTTGTTAATAAAACCTGTAATTTTTCCAATTTGGCTCATTACTTATCACAGCCAGAGCAGGTGACACACGACACGTTTCTCACCACTTCCTTGTTGATCTCTCATCTGAGAATTGCTAGCTTTGCTCTTTAGAGGCTCTTTTTGGCTAAAAAGATTGAATATGAATAACCACTGTACTCCTGTCCTCCTCCCATGGGCAGCACGCTGCACACACAGTCAGCCCCATCATCCAGTCCATGGTGGAATCAATGAGCAGCTCTCCATTCCCAGTGGAGGAGGCTCAGGTTCTGGTCCCAAACACCATGCAGAGCACTTGGTACAAGTCTTGGAAGCCTCAAAAAAAAAGCTATTTTCCTTTATTTGTTATTGTCACCAAAGTGTCCCCATTTGGTTTAGCTGATTTTTCTGATGCACAGAGTATTTCTGGTGATGATTATTTTGAACTTCACCAAGTAGAATCAAGCTGAAGCAAAAGCAATCGAGGAAGTGTTCATTTTGCATCTATTTTGGTTAAACTTCTCTCCTGACTTTTCAGTTGTGGTCTAATGATTTAAAATACATTTTAACAATTATGCAGACGAAGTGTCCTTCCCTGTAAAACAGAGAAAAACCACTGGACCTCCTTTCAATGAATCACATGAATCCTGAAATTAGAAGGCAAATTTATCAAACATTAAGCTTTCTCTATTTCTAGACTGTAGGTGCTTTTTCTCCTGACAGACAGTCTAGGTGTGCTACATCTCCCCTGCAAAAAAGACAGAACTTTGCAGAAACTTTTGACATGGTCCCATTTGGATGAGACCAGAACACATTCCTCTCCAGACTCTCCTTGCACTACTTCTCCCTGCTGCCCAGCACTGCTGCTCCCAGGGCAGCCTCTGCACACACCTGCCTTTCTGCACAGCCCTGCAGGCAGAGAATGAGCTGCTCAGAGCTTTTCTGCAGAGCTGTCAGGATTTAAACACAGGGGTTTGGGAAGCAGCACCACTGAAACACTTCAGCTCCTGGCCATGGCAATTTTAGGATCAAAATAGTTTCTGAGCACAGAGCAGAGGGCTGCCACAGGACCAGTGCTGTCTTGTCCTGGGGGGGCTACACCTAGTGTGTGCCCCTGGGCAGAACTGCAGTGACAGGCTGGGGTTAACATGCAGGGTCCTGTATCTTTTACCTCATACGAGCACCAGCCAGTTCATCTTTCCAATCTGCACTCTGCCCATTTTACACTGAGCAGGGATCAGAGACTGGTCCCTCCAGCAGTGCAGGGATCAGAGACTGGCCATTCCAGCAGTGCAGATAAGCTGCAGGAGTCACCACGTGCATCACAGGCATTCCTAGACCTTGACAATGCTGCCTCAGGACTACAATACCATTAAGTAGCAAGAAAAACTAATTTATCTATCCCTTACACAGTTCTTGTGTGAACTACAAATAAATTCATTAAATATACAGTGGTTAATACTGGTCCTGTTACCCAAACCACACAGTGGCTAAATTCTACCGTTTCACACTTGCTCTGAGTCGATGTTTTTCCCTTTCTTACATCACTTCATTTTTTTGCAGCCTTGGAAACAGCACTGGATGGTCTTCCTCACACACAGGGAAGAACTCAGCTCTCAGATAGAGAGCTCCAGAGGCTGAAGCAAAAAGCAGCCAACGTTCCCGGGATCTCAGAGAGATCTCTCCCTCCACTGCCAAACCACCATCATTAAACTGCCCAGCTGGAAACAACACTGCAGGAATTTTATTTTAAAAGGATTAAATAAAATCTATGATTTATAAAATAATACCTAAGCAAGCTGTCTTTTTTCCTTTCCCCTGTTCTAAGCACACATGATGCAGACATACTCCTTCCACAGCATCATTCAGGGACATGGCACCAGATGCCCACAGGACAAGCCCTTCCAACCATTTTTCAGGGTAGCTTGGGGCTGTGCAAGCAGGAAGGAAGGATTAGGTATAAATTAAAGACAGCCAGTTCTAATAGTATACAATCAGCATAACAAAAAAGTGCCTCAGCCCTTCAGCAGCAGGCGATGCAGCTCATTAAAAGCAAGTGAACATCTTCTCTTCGGTCCCCTCATGAATTTGTTGGCACAGCTACGGGGGAGGGAACAGGCAGGGAGAGAGGGAGGCAGGGATGGAAGGAGCCTGCTTCTGCTTTCTTGGCCCATTGCTCACGCTTCAGGGTAAATAGATCCTTTCTATTACTGTGCACCTGCATCTGACTGCTTCATTTTGATTTGGTCTCCTGCTGTGAAAATGTAGCTTCTTCCAGCACATACAAACCCTGCCATGCAGCTCAGATGAAAATTATATTCAGAGATGTGAGCAGTGACCTAAAAATGACAACTGGGCCTCAAAATATCTGATTCCTTTTAAATTCTCCAAGTTTGTATTTTGCTTGTCTCTCCTTTTCACTGCCTGGTGAAGGGGTAATAAAAGCAGCACGTTGACACCTCTGTCATGTTACCTTTCTAAATTTTATTAACTGTGTATAATATTATAAAAGGAAAATAGGTTTTCTGTACTGGGAGATATACATTGCCTCTTAGGCAGTCTCTCTCCTTTGGATCTTTCTGCTGGACACCTGGGCTTAAGCAGGAAAAAAAAGATGAGGTGGCAGAATAGGGTTTTATTCTGGATCCAGCACAGCGTTGCTAAAGGATTCTGGTTGTTTCCTTCTGCTTCCTGAAACTCCCTTTTCACATGTGCAAAAAGCAAATCTGACTGTTACACAGCTCACAGGGCAGTGTCCACGGAGCTGGGGGAGTTGCCACAGCAATAGAAAGCACTGTGCAGAACTGGTATTTGGGGCTATCGTGTGGCAACAGCACTCAAGCAACTGCCTTCATGTCACACTGGCCAGAGCTTCTTCCCTCATCTTCAGCTGAGCTAACAAACTCCATGCATCTGTACAAATGGCTCTAGGAAATGTCTAAATGTACAGATCAGTTCAAAACAGGAACAAGAAACATCTGAACGTGTAAAATATGTTTAAGATCTTCCCCTCATACCCATAAAAGCTGATAAACCAACAACCCAGCCTGCACAGAGCCTGCCCTTAAGGAAACCTGCCCTTCAAAAATTCAGCACAGGGAAGGTCACTACTGGTGCTGATTTTCTAGAATGGAAGATGGAGTTTAGAGGAATCTTTCAAAAATATTTGCAACTTCCAGACTATCTGGACTCACGTGGATCCTGGAGCCATGAGTGATATTTGGGACTTTTAGTTTTTATTTTGCTTTTTAAGTCTGTGGTGCTGCAAGGCTACTAAGCTTAAAACTGTAATGGTCTTTGTTAGGAAAGACCATCCTTCCAGCTTCTTCAGTGAATGATTTAAAATTATTTAAGACTGGCTGTTTTTGTTGGAAGCAATTCCTTAAGATCCACTGCAGCCTTCCAAGTGATTTAAGAACAATCTGAAGTGGCAGTTGCTATGGCAACAATATGCAATTCCTGTTCCTGTGATCTCTTTCAACAGCTGCATGAGCTCAGACAAGTATCAGTTCTATGAGAGTTTATAAATCATCTTGGTAAATGCCCTATCAAATAACTTCAGGAATTACTCCAGGAACTTGCAATACCAATCTGTTTGCTCAGGCTGAAGTCTGGCCCACACCATGGCGAGGAAATGCTCAGCAGGGGCTCTGGGCAGGGTGCTGAGAAGGACAGACTGATGTGATGCTGTGTCCACCTGGGAGAGAACTGCCAGTCACCACAGGCTCTACCTTCAGCAGGTCACAGGTAGAACTGCTCGTGGCTTCCTCAGACACAGGAGAAGCAGGAAAAGGTCGGGAATAGGTGGGAATACTGGGTGCAGGAGCAGTGATGACAAAGAGCATCAACACAAACCCCCAACACAGTCTTCCCTGCCGTGATACTGGAATCCCCACGGTAAGACCAGGTGCTCTGAGCACATACCCACAGCCTGGTGGGTTTTATCCAACACACCAAAAACGCTGCTCCAAAAAGTTGGGCTTCTCTCCAAAATACCATTTTTCTGCTCATCCTACAACTGAAGCCAATGTTCTCTGTTCATCTCCTCTGAGAACAAAGAAGAGCAGATGGGATAAAATGGAAAATACAAAGGTCCAGAATGACCTCGAATGCAAACCAAAATCCAACTCTTCACCCAATCCTCACAAAAGCTGTATTAAGACAATTAACCACACAAAAAGCATGTAATGTAACGTTGTTACATTAATTAACCTACAATACAAAATGGTGACACTAACTGAAAGAGTTAAAAAAGGGTATAAATATGTATCAGCTTTCTTTTCAAAAGAATAATAAAACTCCTTTTGCATACATGGATCACAGGCTACTAAAAAAAGCATCTGAGCACCGTCAGAAGCTGATAATGCTAATGAGGACAGGATAATGATATTATTTTCTTTTATTTTCAAGGTAGCCAATAAATGATCAAAAATTACACACTTCAAGCTTGTTTTTTTTTTAATCTCAGGCAACGTAAGACCCTGGAAGTGCTGACACTTCTAGAGGCACAGTGCTGAATGACAAATAACATCAAGGGCTCACAGAGGGACCAAAGTGAATGATTCATTAAAGAGTGATAAATGTAGTGTGACTTCATGTTGTTTAGAATTTAATAGTCACTGCTGTCAAACTAGTTGTGATGTATTTTACTATTTTTAAGCAGTATGCTAATTATTTGCCTATAAAAGAAGGTAACCAAAAGAAGCACCTCTTCGTTAGCACACTAGAATAATAATTCTGACCAATTCTTTATTACTCATCAAAGGGAGTTCACAGAGATCAGTTCAAGAAAAGCACAACATAAATCACTGCTGTTCTAGAAGAAAAAAAATACTGTGCACTAAGTTTTGCCTTTTAATATCTTTATAAGCTTCTTAATTTCATGTGTAAAGTTATCATGGAAGTCTTACTAGTGTGTTGTTGGAAATGCCGTGGCACACTCCCTTCTGCAGGACACAAATACATCCAATTAAAGGCCTCACTGCTTTTTCCATTCTCTTCAACACCTACAGCTCTGTGTGCAACCTTTTCCTCTTACAAAAAAAGGCCTTAATTAGCCCAGACAATCAGAAGTAAATCTGATGAAATCTGGAAGACACTTGGGGTTTTTATAATCTTTCAAACTAAGCAGCAACACCCTACGCTGTGGTTGAATTTTAAGATGATGAAAAGTGAAACAAGCAGGATGATTTAGCTGCAAATGAAAGCAACAAGCAGAAACAGGTGATCATCACTAATGCAGGTGTTATGACCATACAGCAAAATAGGGTTTAATGCTAAAAAAAAATTGGGTTTAATAAAANATATGTATATATGTATATGCATGTATAATATATATGGACAGCCTTAGAGTCCTAGATGAGTATAAATAATAAAACAGATGCCTCCCAAATCTTCATATATTTGGTTCAAACCCCATTATTAAATGAGTTTCTATGCCTAAAAAAAAAATAATAATTAAAATGATGTAACAGTTTTTGCCCAAACAAACAGAAACTCCACTCAACCTTCAAATCAATATTTAATTGTGATTATCAGAAGCTTCATTATTATTTTAGTATGAGAGTTGGGTATATCCCCATATTGCCCTTTTTTTTNTACATCCAATTAAAGGCCTCACTGCTTTTTCCATTCTCTTCAACACCTACAGCTCTGTGTGCAACCTTTTCCTCTTACAAAAAAAGGCCTTAATTAGCCCAGACAATCAGAAGTAAATCTGATGAAATCTGGAAGACACTTGGGGTTTTTATAATCTTTCAAACTAAGCAGCAACACCCTACGCTGTGGTTGAATTTTAAGATGATGAAAAGTGAAACAAGCAGGATGATTTAGCTGCAAATGAAAGCAACAAGCAGAAACAGGTGATCATCACTAATGCAGGTGTTATGACCATACAGCAAAATAGGGTTTAATGCTAAAAAAAAATTGGGTTTAATAAAAAATTCCAGCTCAGGGCTGGGTCATCTTTTTTTTTTTTCTCTAGCTCTCCTGTTTGTTGCATTGATACTTGAACTACATAGACACAGACATAAATATTTACTGCCTGTGTATTTTATCATTAATAAGAATGTCACAAGCACTAGAAAAGGCAGTAAAAATATTGAAATATATATGTATATTATATATGTANAAAAAAAATAATAATTAAAATGATGTAACAGTTTTTGCCCAAACAAACAGAAACTCCACTCAACCTTCAAATCAATATTTAATTGTGATTATCAGAAGCTTCATTATTATTTTAGTATGAGAGTTGGGTATATCCCCATATTGCCCTTTTTTTTTGGTCTTTTTCAAGATCATAGGTTGAAAGACCTGTTTTTCAAAAAGCCCTTTCATTTTATATAGTGGATTTTACTTTATTCCATTATGTTTAAGTGGTAGAGAGTAAAGCTTTTGCTGTATTTTAGAGAAATTTTGTTAAACTTCATCTCCAAAGAATGCTTCTGATACAGGAAACATCTGCCCTTTCATTTGTTACATATAATCCAGGGCAGAATTTATTTAGGTAGTGTGAGCTAACTGGTCACATCTGTATTTGAACCACTTTGAATATACATCTCATTAATGTTTGTCATAAAAATTCTGACCGTCTAATATATTTGTGAAACATTTCCCTAAATTCCTTTAAGCTACAACACAGGGAGTTAAGCCAGAGCATGGACCACAAGTGACCTAAGGTCCTTCTACAGGGCAGAGAAAATGCTCCCCAGCCAGGAGCCCACCTAGGCCTGTCCCGGGGCTGCTTCCCCTGAGCAAGGCCAGATGGCCAGGCAGAGATACAAAGGCTCCTGACTGTGGTATCCAGCAACCCTCACACAGCAGGAACCTGATACTGGCTGCAAAGCCCAGTATTTACAAACAGCACTAACAAATGGGGCTGATGAAAAGAAAACAAGGATTTCCAGAGAGGCAGGGAAGGTGAGGAGGCCTACGAACTCACCTTGGCATTTCTCTGCTCAAAAGGGGCCTTCAGGACTCACAGGTTTACCCTCAGCCAATATTCCCCCTGCTCCAGGGTTGAAGAAAAGGGAATGCCTCACTTTCTAGGAAATTATTCATGAGCCAGGCTCAGTGAAGATTGGCCTTTCGGAGAGTCTAGGATGAGTTATATGATCTGAACTCAAGAGAACATGAAATAAATGCAGAACCTGGGAGAGAGGATACACCATTCCATCTGCACAGAGAGAAAGGAGATGGAACAGGGAAAGGAGGTGGCAACAGAAAATCCGGTTCTGATAGAAGAGGATCAAGTAGAGCAGAGGATCTGGAAGGGCTTTTGCTGCAAAACACAGATCAAACAGCATTATCTGCACACACTTGAGGCTTCTCGGGCATCACGTATAAATTATTGCATGGA
Organism: Ceyx cyanopectus; assembly: GCA_013401355.1. NCBI lineage: Eukaryota > Metazoa > Chordata > Aves > Coraciiformes > Alcedinidae > Ceyx > Ceyx cyanopectus. The sequence continues at coordinate 8,737 of VYZU01075818.1, read as the reverse complement.
AGAGAACATGCTTTCAGAGCCTGTTTATTGAAGAGATTCAGGCAGAGTGAGCTGCTCAGCTTGCAGAGAATCAGCTTTAGGCCTTGTCACATCAATGATTTATGGGGTGACACAAGGGAAATCAATTAAGTTCTCTACGTGCCCCAGTTTTCCCATCTGTAAAAGAGGGGCAAGCCGTTATTCAAGCAGAGTGTTATTCCATTTCATAGCCTTTCTTCTCCTGTTTGGGTGTTCATCACTTTCCTACTTGCCACACCAGTCACTCTTATGTGGATGCATTTGTTATTTAGCATTGTAATGTACCTGTTCTTGAATCATTTTATCTGTTTGTTTCTTATATAGTTTCACAAGTGCTACCACATTTTTCGCAGCAATGCTGAACCATGGCACAGAATGTGAAGGGAACATGCATTTTTCCTAGAACACATTGAAGAACCTATTAAAGAAACCTCATGGTAGGCATAGATAGAAAATCCAAGGAACTGTGCAAAACTGCTATGTATTTTCACTTGAAATTGTTTAAGAGTTTTGCTGTGTTTTAGTTCTTCAACATCTAATGGTTCTTTGAAAAAAAAAAACTTCATAGAAAGAAGTAATTGCCAGAATATAGTGTAATCCTCCTGGGCATTGGAACTGTCCTTGGGCTACTTGTTTCATAGATTTTCTTTGTTTGTTGTCTGGTGTCCGCAGAGTAAGAAATGTATGAGTCAGCAGGAAGATCCAAATAAACATGAGGTTTAGCATGGAAAAAGAAGATCAGGCTGGGGCAGCAGGACTCTCCCTGTTGCTACAGGCAGGCTTAAATACACGGGCCACTTGGATATATGCAGACCACAGTTGCCTTCATCTTTACACTATGATACGCTGCTGTAAAAAAAAATGAGGCAACAGATGACATAAGTGAAGTAATTTAGAAACACAAAGATTTAACTATTTAGGAATGTCTGCCAAGAAGTCCTACAATGCTTCTGCCTGTACCAGGAGACCGACCCTTTTGTCTGTAGAGGTAACAACATATGCAACTTGCAAAGGGGGAAGAAAACAGCTAAGGAAATGCTTTAAAATGCAAGTTCTGTTTCAGTATCAAATGCTGCAAAGTCATCTTAGGAGGCAGCCAGTGTGAATGACATGGGAAGAGAAAGTAATAAGGATTTTTTTCTGTTCCCGCCACCTGAGCCCTCTCTTAGTCTTGCACAAAGGATAATGATGTAACTGTGAGGCCACTGGAGTTCAACACCTTTCATGGGATTGAAATTCTCCAGCAGGCAGCAAAATTTCAACAAGTAGGTTGGATCTTCAGTTATGGAATGACTGGGACATGAATTTAGCATGTTTAGATACTTGTCTTGCCATTGCAAATGTAATCTTCTTACTCAGGATACAAGAGCTGCCTTGGGCATTAGAGAGAATTATTATTCTGCTATGTGTGGAATGGTGCACAGGACACTGCTTGAAAATAAAGAGAAATGTCAGTTTGTGGTTACGTTGAATCCTTGGCAAATGGCAGATGACTCTGAACTGGCAAATCCTTTTATCATTGCAGTTTTTACAGTGATCTCAAATCTCTCCTTTATCTCCTTGGATTTTGGCTTGTTTAGCACAGAGAGCGATGATCAGTGAAGCAAAAGACTGAGTTTCAAGGTGTCAGCTAATATCTACAGCAGAGCTGCCACTGCTCTTCAGACTGGCTGTAGAGATAAGAGTTGGCTGCTCACCGGGTGGCCACAACAATATTATTCAAGAAAATATCTGTAAGCATTCATATTGGCAACTGGGCTGCAATATACCATGCATGTGTCCAGAAATGTTATCTGAAGTCAGTGAGAGGTTAGCAGTTGATATGTATGTTTTGTATACAGGATGCTATTCCACGAGAACACTGTGGCTGGGTGGTCTGATTTAGCAAATCAAATCCAGTCACATTATCACAGATTCCCCTTAACACAGATAATCCTTTTATCTTTGTTGAATATGAAGTTTTTAATCCCATGCTGTTATATTCTGAAAGAGGAATAACAGGTCTCTGATCTCTGTAGACTTCCATTTAGTGGATTTTGATCACAAAATGAATCCCACTAGACCACGTTGCTCATCCAGCCTGGCCTTAAACACTTCCAGGGATGAAGCATCCACCACTTCTTTGGGCAGCCTGTTCCAGTGCCCCACCAGCCTCCTGGAGAAGAACTCCTTCCTAGTGTCTAATCTACTGTAGTTTAAAGCCAGTTTCCCTTGCCCTTATGAGAAGTCTCTCTCCAGCTCTCCTGGTTCAGTCTCCTCGACTCTAGTCCCTAAGGCACTAAGGGTCTCTGAGTCCCCTGTGACAGGGAATTCTTACAGGGCTGTAATACTGCTCTTGTGTGTGTTGCTGGAATGACAGAGCACACAGTAAAAGCAGCTCACATTAGCCACTGCAGCTCAGTAACACCTCTGTCACTGGGGGTAGGATGGGATAAGGTATCTCAAGTGACAACAGCCTGTGTTTTCACAAACCCACTCTGAATCAAGATCAAAGCAGCACCTACTTGTTTTCACTCCTCTCACTGTTTGAAATGGATTTCTATTTATTGTGTATTTTCTTGAGGAAGTTAAAAATAAATCAGTTTAAATAAACAATTTGAAAAGAAAAAAAAATAGACTCAATATGCAGACCTTCAATATATTCTGAAGAGTGTTTCAGGAAATATATAATAACAGACTCAACATTCAGAATGACAATATATTCTGAAAGAATTTCAGTAAATATATAATTAAAACCCGTAATTTAAATTAATTTTAACTTTACTATATGATGAAAACGTCAGCAAGCTTCCTGAGAATTATTTTCTTTAAGGATCATATTTGTTGTAAAGAAGGTGGATGAAACACAAGGAAAAATGGACAGTGAGCACAAAATTCTCACTAGGAAATGCTGAGAGCAGGAAGACTGTTGCATCTTTCCTTATTTTACATTGCACACACCCGACACTGGTAACAAATATGAATGAGTCTATTGAAAAGGAATCTCTCTGAAAACAGAAGGACATTCTGCACACCTATTTAGGGGGTTTCTCAGCACAAGTGTCCCAGAGCTGCACATAAGCTGGACAGATGGATGCAATGGCCATAAATCAGACACAGCAATGTGATGCTTGGAAGTGGACAGATTGCTGCTTTACCAAATGTAATGCTGCAGATTTCCCTGCTTTCCTAGAATTCCACTGACAACCTACAGCTTTTGGAATAATGGCTTTCACACCTTGAACACATGCCACAGAAGGCTGAGGCAGGCACTGCACACCATTTATTATAGAGGCTGGAGACCTAAACATTTGGTGGTATCCTATGAAAGAAACACATGTGCAGCAGATCCATCTGACATTTTCACACAGATTTCAAAAGATCTCTTCAGCCTCCTCATGATTTCAGTCTACAGTTAGTTCATTACTAAATCCCACAATTGCAGAACTAAAATTAATCAGAATGCCATTTACTTTCTGATGAGCACTCAAAAGTCTATGATTTTAAATTAATTTATGCAAAGATAAAAGCTCTTGTCTTTCCAAGTATAATTCCAAGCCATATAAACCGAAAGAAAAGCTTTAAACCATAATGACCCCTTTTCCATCCAGTCTTTAAATGGATTAATAAAGAAATAACTTCCATTCCATCCAAGCACATGCAGCAGTGATGGGTTTCTTCTTGCTGACTAAACCCTGAAGCATTTAATTGACCTGTGGGAGCTGCTTATTGCCAGTACAGTTACACAGCACAGGAGAGATCTCCTTTTTGCTAGAAGAAATCTTTCAAAGTGATTAATAATTTTGATCATTTAACAAGATTATGCATAGCTCTTCACTAGGAAGAGGCTGAAGCTGTAGTCAGCAAGCCTGCTACAGATTTTTAGAGGTAAATCTGGAGGCGTGCTCATTGGGGATGTAATTTTGACCCTTCAGCATAACTGGTCAAAACAGAGTCACTGGCCAAGGTCTCACTCCAGAACTCCTGAATGATCCCTGGGCTCTCCTGGAGGAGAAGGCATCAGTGACCTGTTGCAATGTGGGATTTGCTATTTATTTCCTAGCAGCAGTGTTAAGAAACTAGGTAAATTGGGTGAGCAAAGTGAAATCCATGTAGTTGCAAACAGAACACATGCTCCTGCAGACACCCTTGAGTACAGGAATGGAGGCAGGGGCACAAAGCAGAGAGCACTCAGCACAGAGGATGGGCTCTATAGATACTGTCACAGAAACTCACTGGTCTGGGCCAGCCTCCTCTGCAGACTGAAAAAACTGCTGGAAAAAGTACATGGATAAAAACCCACAAAACACTTTTCCACTAAAAAGTAATGATGTTTGACAAGAAGGAATTTAGGAGATGTTTGGAAATTCTCCTCTGTTTAAAGGACAGCAGAATAAATTCATTTTAAGTCTTGTGTCCATCACTTATTAATAGATACTGCCTCCAGAGTGCACGGAGCAACAGCAGCAAATGGTTTTTTTTAGCATTTCAGTGTTCAGGTGATACTGAAATCCTCCCCAGCTAGACATTTAAAAACAACTAAGGAAAACTGGACAAAGGCTGGACAGGGATAATGCAGACATTGAATAGCTAACTGCTCTCCAAGAAGTACTTGAACAATTAGAGCATGTACAAAATTCACAATTAAATAGCCCATCACAGTCATGGAGTGCTTAGATATTAGAAAATGAACACTACTTGGGTTTCTACTTGATAATCCACCTAAAAAAATTTGTAAGATCCTAAAGCATCTTGGAAGAGAGGAGAGGAAACTTGGTAGTAATTTTCCAAAGAAAAACAAGATGCTCCTACCAAACACCTTCCTCTAAATCAAATTTTTATCGCAAAATAGCTGAAGCAAGATCCGAAGATGATGGAGAGCCCAGCTGAGCAGCTCTCAAGGGACTGCCCATCCCTCAGCACCAGAGCAGAGCTTCAGACTCAGCAGATCTCCACTGCACAGCTCCCACTAATCACAGGCTTGGTGGACTCAACAGTCAGAGCTCAGCCTTAGCAAGTGAGCATGCTCAGGTAGAAAGCTGAACAGCCAGCTCTTCTTCTGACTACGAAGTGGGATGTGGGAGGGAGGGAGAGGTAGGGTGGGGGGTTTTCTTGTTTGTTTGTTTGTTTTTTCTTTTGAAACCACTATCAGAAAACAGGGGGTAAGAGAAAAGTAGTAAAATTAATACTTGTTGGTAAAGCCCTTCATAAATATCGCATAAATGATCCTTCAATAAGATTTTGTGTCAAGAATATTACATATCCTCGCAGGGGAAGGACAACTGTTGGTAGGAGACAAACTGCACTATCTCCTGTTTGTTGGAAGCATCAGTTGGAAAATGCCAGCTATCAGCTAGACATCCATCCTGATTCATATATCCACACAGTCTGGAAAGGGGCAGCAATACAGCACTGAAGAGCACGGAGGGGATCTGCAAACACTGGTATGAGAAAACAAATGGAACTCTGCACAGAAAAAACAAGATCCCCTTGGGAAAATGTCAACTCATCTACTTGGGAAAATGTCATCTGAAGTACAGATGTTCCTTGGGAAACTTGGAAAGCAACAGTGCTGAGAAAGATTGTTGGGAGAGCAGAACCCTGGACATGAGTGTGCAACATGATACAGGGGTGGGAAATAGAGGCCCCCATTATTGCAGAATAAGGGCGTGTAGCGCTGACATCACGGGCATGGCAGAGAGCCCCTCAGCCCCAATTCCTGCTGGGACCTGGGGAAAGGGATCAAGTTTCTTGCTCTCACATTTATTTATTGAATTTATTTATTACTAAATTAAACCTACATTAAACTAGAAGTGCCTGCAATGTTCTAAGGATTATTTTGCCTGCACTGGAAAGGACAAAATGCCCAGAGAAATGGACCGCAGAGGTGAGCAGTGTTCTGCTTTGGGTTTGCTGGGCTGGGCAAATGCTGTCCCTTCTTGGCATAGAACTGAAGAAAGCATTTGGAACTCTTAGAGGGACAATTAACACTGTAAAACTGGAAATGACAAGTGAAGAGATCACCAGACTGACAAAGACAAGAGTAACAAGATAAAAGAATAAAAAGAAGCAATAAAAGAATAAGAAGCCATGTGGCTGCACAGCACCTTTGGGAGATGCAACGGGGCAAAACCACCTGCCAAGGAACCTTGGCATATAGATCACTTAGAACCAGACCAGTCCAAATATTAGAAAAAAATTATGTGCCACGGAAGCACACAATTTCCTCCAATTACTATAGCATGATGCACCATAGAAAAAAATTTTTTTTCCATCCGTAGCTTCATTTGAGGATTGTTTCGTTTGAATAGGGATGACATTTAAACAATAAAAGTCCTTCTCAGCAGGCTTTAAAAAATCTTCTTGAAATTCATACTTCTTCAGTTACCCTCTAACATGGGTTTCTGCTGTAGGACATGGTGCCTTTGAACACCACGTGGTAACGATGCCCCTGAGAAAGAATATCCAGTTTTATCTTGAAGTCACAAAACTGGATTGTCATATTTTAAAGGAAAACTTTTTTTCTTTCTCACTTCAGTGTGATCAGCTCAGCCACATTGCTCAGTACCCAGTGTCTGACATTCGTTTTGCTTCTATCAGCACTCTGCTTATGCTAAGTTTTGTTGTTTTCTTAACAAATGAACTTTTTCTCTCTCATCCTCGAGGAACACCAGATGCAGTTGTTTCCATCCTCATTTGAGTTTCTGCAATAATCAAGTTAATTTTGCAGAAAGCACCAGTTTGTTACCTAATTTTTATGGTCTCTGGCACCACTTAAGCACAAGCCATTAGAAAAAGGCCTCAGAATTCTGTCAAACAGAAAATTGGCCAAGAGTGTTTTACTTAGCACTCATTTTTACCACCCTTGACTTCAGGAGTTTATGTTAAGAAGAATCAAATCCCACTTAGCTCAGAAGTTTGTTTAGGTGAGAAATGGCTCCTTGACCCCAACACATTTTGACCTTTCTTGCTTCACTTGTGGAGTGGAAAATGGCAAAAAACCCCCCCTATGCTAAAAACAAAATGCCCCAATAGTATTATGTAAAAAGAATAAGCCTAAATCTAGGGGGGAGGTTGGCAAGTGCAAAGCAGCACTGAGATGGGAAGTCAGTGACATCTGCTCATCTTTAATGACCAGTCCTTTATAAAACTGATTTTCTTTTAACTACCTCTCCAAGAGACAATGAGAGACGAGGCTTGTTCTGAGTCTGCTCTTCGGGCAGCACTGGTTTCTAGTCTCTGCTGTGCTCTGAATATTCTGTGGGATGACAGGAGCTTTAGAAGATGTCAATCAGCAGAACCATTCCAACTTTGAGATCATCGTCATTCAGCTGCTCAGGGTATAATAAGAGGAGTAGTGGAAGAAATACATATTCTGGCATGTCTAATGCTAATTTTCTCATCTGCAGCTGCAAAAGCCAACTTTCTGGATTTTGAGGGTAAAGGGAAGATCCAGCCCAGTATTATTTTCCTCTTTGGTATGGGCCAGCACTCAGACAATGAAAGGTTCAGGTTCTCTGGCAGATAGGGTTGCCTGTTTGCTCTTGCCAACTCTGCATTCACAAGCTGTCCTCTAGCTCAGATGACAAATAAACAAGGGAATATTTTGGAACTTTTGCCTGCTTGCAATTCAAATATCTGAAAAGGCTTTAGCACTAGCAAGTATTAATGCTACACTGCCATGTTTCTCATTTTACAGAGAGAAATGCTGAGAAAATATTTCAGATTTAAGCAAGCAAGCCCAGGTACAGCCTCCCAAGATTTAGAATCCAGAGGTGTGCTGAGCACAGGCAACCTCTGTCTGCATCCAGGGGCATTTGCTCTGTGGGTGTGAATAGAATCACACTCGAGTTTGCCATCTTGCAATACTGAAGTATTTCTGAGTCTCCCTACCCAAAAGCGGTGTTCTGACAAGCCTATTGAAGATAAACAAAAAGGTCCTTTCTTATCTCTTAGTATCAGTCCTTTTAGTCTATTTAATCTTATTCTAAAAACATTTTAGTAATTGTAGTTTACCTGAATCAAAGCTGAAATAGTACTAAAATATCCCTGCACTTTGAAAGCACTGGAAAAACCCTCATTTAAAAAGTAGAAAATGGGACATGGCAACAAGAAAGAATAATTATTTTGAAGTCACTGATTTATCTTTTGATTATGTTTCCTAATAATTAAGCCTGTCTTTGTGGAGACATCAGACTGCAAAAATCATTTAGCTGTCACAATAAGCCCATTCGAACTCCTCCTGTATTTCTTGATCCATACCCCACATTCCAATTCAGTCTGTGTCTAAACAAGACATGGCCCTGTCAGTTCATGTTCACAGCTCATCCTCATCTTTGACCTGAAAAATCTAACCAGAGCTCCAGACCTCTCTTCCAAGTCAACAAAGATTTTATTGGATTGATCCAACCCTTCTGCCTTTAATAGAAGCCAACAGCAGCTGGTTTCAAACTGCTTGAAACCTTGGAGAGCAAAGCTGGATGAACCCTGTCATTCTATCAGAGAATTCAGGTCTGGGAGGACCTCAGGCCCACGCTGCAAAACAGAATATATTACACATGCCATGGGAGAGCATTCCTAGGGTGCTGCAGCAGATACCTGCAGTGACATCCAACAGCACCTTCCAACGAGGATGGAGAGTCATCCTAACAACCATTTCATCTGCAGGGCAGCTGGATCTGCACAGGTCCTGTTGAAATGACTACCAACAGTCTAAATTTCAGTCCAGTAGGTTCCTCCA
>VYZU01075814.1:105922-144216 GCA_013401355.1 Ceyx cyanopectus | reverse complement strand
CCTTTGCTCAGAGGAAGCAGCAGTTTACCAAATTTGATGCTGAACTTTTTTAAGCCTTCATGTGTGTTAGAGAAATGGCTAACCCAGAGAAAACTGTTGCCTGCTTTTCTGTTTCCATGTAGCTGCAGGAAATAGTCCTGCACATGTGGTCGTCTAAAATACCAAAGTGAAACTGCTCAGAAATTCAGTCTGCTAGTATTTATTGACTCATAAGAAAACAAGCTGAGCAAAGGCTTATTTACAGTTAGAAAAGCTTGAATACAGGTTTTCCCATGGTTATCTGTCCCAAAGGGATCTTGAGGGCTCCAGCCTCTAGGCTGAAGCAGAAAGTCCAAGGGCCAAATAGGTAAAACCATTAAACCATTAATTTGTCTCAAGATCCTTGTCTGTTGTCTGATCTTTTGAGTGCCAAACTCTCAATTGAAGGTTCCCATTTGCATCTTCAGATATCTGAATACTGCTTTGGACTGACTCCTGGGTGATTTGTCCAGATCATAGCATTACTTTATTGCCTGGGGGAGTCTCAAATGTGAGATTTGAAATGCCAGACATTATAGATGTCCAGGGACAAGGTAGTACTGTGTGGATGGGATAAGGGAGGGTGGAAAGGTATATCAAGGAACTTGTTCACATCTTCCTCCCATTTCTTGATGAAGAGTTATGTCCAAAGCAGTATTCNCCTGAGGGACAGTAAGTTGTGTGATGTTGTAGGGTTTGGTTTTCAACAGCAAGTTGAAAGCACAACAGGCAAGACCGTAGGAATGCTTGTGAATGAAACTAGGGGAGAGCCTTCTCCCTGTCCATCATCTCAAAATCTATTTGTTCTGTGAGTCGGAGTGAAAACAATTTTTAAAAGCCCCATGAAATGTATTTTCAAAAGGGAGCGTGAAACTTTGTACCTATGGGCCTTTTGTGACAACACAGTCATAATAAGACTGGCACAGAATAGCAGTCTGGAAGTCCTGAGCTTGTCTGTGTGTAGCCTACTGTGATGTCTCTGATATGGGGAGCCCAGCATTTTTTGTCTCTGCTTGTTTCAGCTTGCAAAATCAACATAATCTTCATCTGCTCATTCTATCAGCCTAAATTAATGTGCCAGTCTGCTCTAGAAAAAAAAGAAAAAAAAAACCCCAAAAACCCCCAAAAATATCCCTCCACCCTGCTAACAAAATACATCAATGCCAGCAGCCCCTACACATGAATGAGCCTCAATAAGCAAACCACTGTGCATGGGTGGCACAGGAGGAGAAAAACAAGAAATTGATAAAGAAATATATTTCATATTCAGTCTTCTACGATGTTGGCTTAAAAACAACAGGGAGAGAAAATAAACGCAGTCATTTTTGAAAATAATGAAAAATACATCAATAGTGGCCTCCAAGCTCGAGTAGGTGTTTCTTTTGCCTACAGAAATAGACAGAGGGCCTAGAGCTGGGAACCATTTCCAGTTATTGTTCTGAAGCTCCAGTCATGTTACTCAAATATGGATTGATTTTAATTTGTATCAAAGCACAGTTCCTGAACCTCTTAACTACTTGCAGTGTCTTGCTTGGGTATTGGGTAGGTTGGGCTAAACTCTTTGATGGCTGATTTGTTCCATATTAACGTCTTAATCAGGTCTCTCCTCCTCAGAGGAAGCAGCAGTTTACCAAATTTGATGCTGAACTTTTTTAAGCCTTCATGTGTGTTAGAGAAATGGCTAACCCAGAGAAAACTGTTGCCTGCTTTTCTGTTTCCATGTAGCTGCAGGAAATAGTCCTGCACATGTGGTCGTCTAAAATACCAAAGTGAAACTGCTCAGAAATTCAGTCTGCTAGTATTTATTGACTCATAAGAAAACAAGCTGAGCAAAGGCTTATTTACAGTTAGAAAAGCTTGAATACAGGTTTTCCCATGGTTATCTGTCCCAAAGGGATCTTGAGGGCTCCAGCCTCTAGGCTGAAGCAGAAAGTCCAAGGGCCAAATAGGTAAAACCATTAAACCATTAATTTGTCTCAAGATCCTTGTCTGTTGTCTGATCTTTTGAGTGCCAAACTCTCAATTGAAGGTTCCCATTTGCATCTTCAGATATCTGAATACTGCTTTGGACTGACTCCTGGGTGATTTGTCCAGATCATAGCATTACTTTATTGCCTGGGGGAGTCTCAAATGTGAGATTTGAAATGCCAGACATTATAGATGTCCAGGGACAAGGTAGTACTGTGTGGATGGGATAAGGGAGGGTGGAAAGGTATATCAAGGAACTTGTTCACATCTTCCTCCCATTTCTTGATGAAGAGTTATGTCCATGATATGCCAAGTTTTGAGAGCTGCCTTGCCCTGTACAGGCAGAGGCTTTCCTTGAGTTGTGGTCATCCCTTGGAGTATTAGAACATTAGAATAATGGGGGTTTGCCATGTCCACCTAGTGTATTGCTTACCAACACCATGTTTGATTTATTGTGCTGTGTAGGTTTTTCCCCATGCATCTGTAGAAAACATGGAATAAATGACATAGACTGAGTGAAATCACATCTCCCAAACCTCCTCTGAAAACTTAATTAAACCCACAGGGTCTTGTTTGGGGGTAGAAAAACAGCAGGATGTGAAGTACTGAAGACCAGTAAATAAATTATTGGTGCTCCTTGCTATTTCACTGGGCTAGTAGTGATGTGGAAAAAAAAATCTAAATCTGTTCTTTCTGCCTAACCATTTTATTATTAGCAGCTTCTCTGTGTTTTATCCATTACTTCCTGTTGAAGGAAACTGCACCAGGGAAAAGAGAGTTTTTAAAAGTTGGACACAGGCTCATAAATATACAGGGAGCTTCTCGGCTGAGCCTGAAATTTGCTGCTCCTATTTTTCATCCGGTACATCTCATCACATAGGCTGACCTAGAGACTTGTGGAACACAACACAACTATATGTAAGCTGCCTGGATACAGTGGTGGTTCCAGGGACTAAAGGAGACTGTGCAACTATGAACATGGAATCTAGCGCCCCCTGTGGTAAAACACACGATGCACAACCACATAGCTGGGAAATGTAGGATCATCCTTAATTATCATCCCAGTGTTTGTACCTTACTTGTTCCAGTGAATTGTGTTTTATCCTTCCAGTGCTCTATTGAGTAAGATCTCATGGATGTTTCCCGGGAGAAGACCTGAGGTAGTGTGACCTGGTCAAGGTCACCCGAGAAGTCGATGTTGGAGCAGAGGTCTGAACTGTTTTTCCATTGTGCTGGCAATAATGGAGGGGGCTGAATGAGAAGTAGATGCTCTTGCCAGTTCCAGGCAGCAACAGAATCCAGGAACAGTGTGTTGAATGAATAGGAGAGTTGCTTGAGCTCCTGACAGACACAGGAGAGGCTAAAAATTACATCCTCTGCCTGCCTTCCTGCTTCGTCAGTGGTGGGAAAGTCTGGAAATGAGTGGTATCCAAAGCTGACCCAGTAATATCTGTGGTCTTCACCTCTTCTGTGAGACATGTGGTACACACTAGCCTTAAAAACCAGTGAAAATGGGGAGATGCCAGTACAGTAGTGTTCCACCCCAGTGTCCATGCCTGGAGCCATGCAGGGCTGGCTTAGGCAGCTCATGGGGGAAGGGAGGAGCCTCAGAAGGACATAGGTTGACCTGTGAGGCATTACAGATGGAGATAGGATTCCCAGGCACTTCGTGTCTGGGCACAAAGCCTTCTAGCTGATTACCTTTAATCTGCCAATATGAACAAAGGAGTGCATAGAAGAAAGGAGCCCAACTTCTGTGTTTGCTTAGCAGCAAGCCAGGCAGATTTAGAAGCGATCAAACTCTTTCCTTTAAGGTCTTGTTGATCCACTTGCTTAATCCTGCCCTCATATAGGTAGATGTTAATGGAAGGACACTGGGGCTTGGCCTTTGCAGAGACTGGTTATTAAGTAAGATGATTAGATTTGATCTAAGTAATTGCTGAGCTTTCATCTTCTTAATGAAACAAGAAAAAAACCAGCCCTATTTCATGGCTTCTGTTTTACATGTGGTAATGTCTCTACATTTCTCTTTAGGGTCTTTCCTTTCAATGTTTTAAGTACGAGTGGAGAGCATGCAGTTCTTTCTGCTGCCACATGGAAATTAATAATAGTTTTGGGCAGAGACCAAACTCAGTTTCCAGAAGGCTGCTCTTTCTGTCCATTCATCTATGTGATTTATAAAATGAACCCAAAATATACTGGCAAGAAAAATGACTGTTTAGTATTCAGAGCTTCAGAAACATTTAACAACATTGTCTTCACCTAAGAACCAAATTGTTTCTTCAAGAACTGCACAGAGAACACTTTGCTTTCAATTTGCAGTGTGGCCCATCAGAACTTACTGCAGTGGTGAGTGTCCTCTGTCAGGATCACTGAATTTCTACCAGTAAAGGCTCTGAGCATCTTGCAAACTTGCCTTGTCAGTCGATGTGTTGCGGATTTAGATCAGGAGACATGCTTTCTGAGGCTTTTTCCCTGCTTTGTTGCTCTTTCTGGAAGATTAATATTCTCCAGAAGAGAAGATGAAGAGCAGGGAGACCTGTGGTTTAAGTAGTAGGTGTCCTTCAGACTGCGTGACCTTCATTGCATGAACTAGTTAATGCATGCACAAGTTTCCACTTTTAAAATTGAGATAAACTCCCCCTGACACCCCTTAGCCCTTTTCTCCAGCCTGATTAGGTGGCAAATTCTCAGCTCCACAAGGGCCTATAAGGTCTTTGAGTGAGGCCAAGGCTTATCAGGGCAGAACTGTAATAGCCACAACTGCAATGCATGCAAACAGTAGGACAAGAATTCATGGTTTAGCAGGGTTGAAAAAGCTTTGGAGTGTCCCCCAAAGTTCTGTGCCTTTCTTGGGACAGAGGAGAACATTTTACTATCTTCTATTTAATCATTGGCTGGTATATTGCTAATGATAGCAGGAATTATTCACCAACTCATTCAAAATTTGCCAGCAGAGTAGTAACAATCAAGCTGCTCTCAAAGGGTCTGTTCCTCAGTTGCTCTTTGTGACTGTTTCTGGTTTGCTGTGGCTCAGCTCTTACAGAGGGAGAGGGCTTTGCCCCATACTCTACTGTTCCAGTAGTGAAGGTTGGAATTCTCCAGTTATGTAGTTTCTTGGGCCACTTGGCCCCAACATTTTTATGCGTGATTCATGCTTTCATCTGTACTGCAGAGCAGTGAAAAAAACATCTCTGTCCAGTATCTCATCATATGAGGGTGACATGTTCTTCTGTGGGTAGGAATTGCAGTGATAGTTTAGGACCAAGCCTGTATGGAATTGAGAAAGCCCCAGATCTTCTTGGGAATGTGTGCTGCTTCTGTTATGCTTGTGAACTAATCTGGATAATGCTGGGTACTGTTTCTTTAATGCCACTGCCTTCACTCATTCCTGGAGATATGAGGTATTTATTCATTCCAATTTATTAAAGAAAAATCATGCCCAAAGGCTAGTTTCATCAAAACATTTAGAAGCAGAAAATAGGTCTAGTATGTTGGTCTCTTAAAAGAAAAAAAAAAAGGGAATCATGCCAAATCTAATTAAATGGGGGTTTTTTTTGTTGTTTAGTTGTGGTTTGGGTTGGTTTGTTTTGTTTATATAATTTGGCCTCTCTTTAGATTCTGGAGCAATTTTGGTACAATAGCTGGCATGTGCCCATGCTGCCTCTCATCTGATTGAGAGAGGTGTGCAGCATGAACATATGCAAAGAGAATATGCACAATCCACTGGGGACACAGAGGTTTCCACAGCAATTTTGTAGAAATCCATAACAAATGCATTGTTAGGTTGGTTTATTCCTTCTCTTTCCTGCTGTGTAAAGTATTTGATATTCAAATTAAAATGGTGCTTGTTTAGGACAATTCAGTTATAGAATAAGCCTGGTAATTGGTGCCCGTGGGACTGTTTACACTCTGCTTGGTGTAATCCACTTATGGAAAATTAATGAAAGACAATTTCCTCCTCCATTGTAACTGTTTTAATATGTACACTATGTCGTTTCCTCTTCCAGCTGAAGCTTCAGATGCTTATTTGGGGACAAAAGCTTCAGCAAACTAACATGCTCCCTCAAGACCTCCTTAGGGTTATGGGTGGCCATGGGGACGCAGAGGCTGCTCTGAGCCTCGCAGTGCTGTGACTCAGAAATGCCCTCTGAACTACAAGCCATTCCTGCTCCTGGGGAGGAGTACTTTGCTACCAATTTATATCCTTCAACAACACTTCCCAGTGGCAGCTGAGCTGACCTGGGCTTTGTCCAGTTGGCAGGTGCGAGCTGTCTGGCTGTCCCCTGTAGAGAAAATGTTCAGATCAAGAGTTTGCTTCCTGCCCCAGCTCTGGGGAGCCAACTTAGGGAGGAGAGGCTGCCTTTTCTTGATAAGCATGTGGTCTGAGTCTGAATCTTCATTGAACTAACTGTAATTAATTTTTTTTGCTTGCTCAAAAAAACCCTTTGGTAATGTAGAGGAGAAGGTAGGAGGGAAAGAAAGATATTATTATGCACCTATGCAGTCTGTGATATACTCTATATGCAGCATTTGATGTGCTGGAATGTCAGTACCACTTCTTATGTACATATAAAGATGATGCTTGTCCTGCAGGCTGGTGGAGGAAGCCTCTCCAGTGCCTGAGTCAAGCCTGAGCTAAGGCATTGCTGTCACTGTACACTATTTCTTATTTCCCATTTTGTCAGGTAAGGGAAGAAAAGAAAAAGGCAGTATTTCTCTTTCCTCAGGAACATTTTCAGTTGTTTCTTAGGGAGCTGTCTCTAAGTGCAGGCCTTGTGTGAAAAACGAAGCATTTCAGTAGCTGTTCAATCTTGCAGACAGCTCTAATGCACAGTGCTGGGCTGTGGGAGCCCCCAGTCAATACGGCCAAAGCCAAGAGCTCCAGTTCCAGAGCAAATAGCAGCAGCAGAATTGGGAATACTGAGAGTAGAAGTAGCGTTGTTTTGTTATTCACAGTGGCTACAGAAAAATTCACTGAGGAAAAATCAAATGCAGAGGTCAAAAGGAGAACAAAATCAAGGTGATCCTAGAGAAATTACCCAGCTGCATTGCCTGAAAAAGTGAAATGAAATCATTGCCTCTTGCCTCAGTAATAAAGCATCAGGGTAACATACAGGGAATATGCTCAGTTTGACCTAGGCCTATTACCTAGATACCATCTCTTCCCTGACTTACCCCAAATTCCCTTCCCTCCTTCAGGCAATGGACAGACTATATTTTCTTTATCACATATAAGAAATGCCTTTTCTCTTTCTGTGCTCAGTCACGCTTCCTAAATGGACTGTCACTCCTTTGATTCAAAAATGCTGTGACCTTCTCTCTTAGTGTCCTTAAAATCTGCATGATTCTCCCCAACAGAGACACACACAATTACAAATACTGAAATCACTTTTCTGATTCTCACTTTGCCTGTTCTCCTGAGAAGTCTTTCAAGTGGGGACCCACCATTTCTTAAATCTCTGCTGCTTGACATCACCGTTGGAAATGCAAATATTTTTGCCATACCGTTCTGCTCCGTTGTTCCTCGTGTGGAGCACACCTCTGGACTGAGGTTTCTGCTCTTTCAGCCTGTTTCAAGATCTTCCTCTTCCATGCTTCTGCTTGGAAATGACTGGAGTAAGGTTAGGCTGACCAAGAGGTAGAGAGGAGGCAGGAGATTGCCATTTTTCTGTCCCCATTCATCATCTCCCATGTTTATGTCCATGAATACCTAGTAGGGGGTAAACTCTGCTTGGATATTGATGTGGAAAACTTGGCAAAATGCATTATTGTACTGCACCTTTCTCTGTGTGGTCCACAGATGTGGTAACACTTTTTTGGGAAATGGTGTTTGCCAGGTAGGGTCATTGCCCGTGTGGGCCACAGCTGCTGTGCTTTTTGGAAGTTCAGAGCCCGGGGTAGAAGCAGCAAATGCTCTACTCAGCTGTTGTTTTACAGGGCTCAGCAACATCCAACACCCGTTCTACAAACCATGCAGTAAGCTTCACCTGCACAGTGCTGTGTCTGTGCTGTTAAAAGCTTGATATATTGCATGCAAGGTCCAACTCATAACAGCCTGCGTTCCATAGCTCATTTGGTATTGTTCTGAGGAGCATCTGTCTTAGCTACTGGCAGCGTGATCTTTGAAAACAAGCTTCATTTTGCATCTCTGTCCTTTGGAAGATGGGAAAGATTTACAACCTGCAAATAATGATGATGGGTGAACTTGTGTCCTAGGGAATGGGATGGAGGCAATGAGCTTGCGAGATGAACAACTCTGGGGTCATTTGGGCGTTCAATGCCACTGGCATTATCAAATAGAGATGAATCGGATTCACTCTGCCTACCCACTCAGCTGTGTTCCTGTGCTAGAGCTGAATCTCTCTGTTAAGGTAGCATTTTCCAAACACTGGTCCATCTACAAGATGCCCTCAGAGATGGGCTGAAGGGGAAAGGGAAATAAAGAAACTTCTAAAGGTTTTTATTCAGTTCGTCAACATTGAGGGGAGTTGGGAGGAAAAAACATTATTAGGGAAATTACTTTTCCTCAACAGTCACTTGAATGTCATTGAGAAGGACTGTCTGTTATCTCCAGGTGATTGGCATCTCCTGCTCTGGATTGAAGGAGATTTTCTCTTCATATTAACATATATCTTATCCTTTTGTCACTTTTGAAGTCCCTGAGGACCTTAATTTTTGCTTTAGGCATGGTGAACTTTATTACAATTTCATCTGAAGAAAATTATGAAAGGGGCTTGCTTGAGAACTGTCATGTTTCCTCAGGACTCCTGGGTTCAATGACCAACACCTCCAGCTGTCTTTTAACAAGTCCATCATGGTTTTTGCTATTATTAAATTCTCCTGGTGGATAGTGGATGTAAATAGTAAATATTCATTAACTGGGGAAGACACGTTGTACTTCTTGCCATGTAGCAACCCAGTTGTAGAAGGCTGAGTCACTGCATGACCTTGGGCAATGTTTTGTAAATGGAGATTTGCTTAAACAGGGTGTGAAGGTCAAATCCATCCCTGGTGGAACTGGTGGAAGCCTACCATTGAATGTGGTGGGAGATGGGGAGTAACTTACTATATATTGGGTCTTAAGATACCAAGAGCAAGAGCAGGAGCACAGAATGGTTTTGTTAAAATGGACTTGGTTATCTCTGATTCTGGGAACCTACTCAGATGAGTAGTATTTATGGTGCAACAGTGTTTTTCCCAAGGAGCTGACCTAAAATTAAGTGGAATTGGCATGTGAGGATATTTGTCTCCATGCCACAGTTCTAAGCAAGTGAAATGAAAGGAAGCAAAAAACCTCTGCATATTTAGTAGCGCATCTCTGTTCCCTGATTGTTATCTGCAAGTTATTTGGAATAAAAGAGAGCAAAAAATCAAGAGTACCTGAAAAACACTCCACTGTCTGTAAAACTTATGACAGATACTTTTCATTTAATTCATTCAGGAAATCAATATGTCTTACAGAATCGTTTGACTGTGGTTGGCAGTGAAATGATAAATATACATGAAAACAGAATTGGATTAATAATTTTTGACAGGTAATATAATGCAGCCGTTGCTGAATGATATTAACAAGAGAAGGCATGTTAAGTCCCAATGTCAGGGTAAGGCTAGGTGGTTATAATGTCTGAATAAATTTCATGCTGTGACTGAAGACTCTTGATGGCAGATGGAGATCGACAATATAAAGTTCCATTAAAAAGTCCTTTGCTTTGCTAATTCTTGACACTCTTTACCGGTCAGTAGTCTGCTCATCGATCTTGGCTGAGTGAAATAGAATTTCCCCATTCTGTCTGCCTGAGCCAATAGTTTTCATTTGCACTATACTAAGTTATGAAAAAGTAGAGACCTTCTCCCTCCTGAGATCAGCCTCCCAAAGAATGCTGTCATCATCTGGGCAGGGCAGTGTCTCTCTTCCAGCTTTCTTTTTCTCTCAGCGGAGACTGAGATTTTTAGATTTTTTTTCTTTAGGGTTTGCAAACATTGTAAATGCATATGACAGACAAAATGCCCTATGTGAAGGACATTGGAATCAGGTTTATGTCAATCCTCCTCTTCCAGTTTTTCCTGTTCCCCTTATTGTAATTTTTTTTTTTTTTGCACTTCCCCCACACTCCAATTGTCTCTCAGATTTCACTTCTGTGTGGATTTTTGCTGTTAAGTAATGCAAAGCAACCAGAACTCACACTGGCTATGAATTTCACCTGCAAAAGGATATTATGCTATTTCTTGCAAAAGGCAGAGGCTGAAATAATATCATGTTCTTACTATTCATAGGGCCATGAGCTGTGAAAATAGCCATGTATGACTTCCACAGGGCCATGTTCTCTTCTAGGTTTAGCTGTTTGACCTGATCTCCCGTTTTGTTAAATACTAGCAACAACTCAATCCTTGAAGGTGCTGAATATACCAACATCATTTCAGCAAAGCACTTAAGCAAGCATTACTGTAGAGTATGGGAAGAGTTCCCATGGGGACTCTGCTTTAACCATGTGCTCTACTTGCCTTTGGCTGAAGTGCTAAGTGTTTGTTGGCTGGACAGACCTGGTAGAATTAATCTCTTGTTCTTATTCATAACTTGGATAGTGTTTTTACGTAAGTTTAGCGAAGGTTGTTAAGTTAAACAGGAGGTTTTATGGGTGGCAGATTTAATTTGAGGTATGTTTTACTCATCTACCTGCAATAAAGATTCTGTACATAATAGTGAACTAGAAGATGTAAATTTAAAGGGTAATTAAGAAGAAATTAAGAAAGAATTAAAAAGAAAGAGCAGTTCAATGGAAATATGGGTGTGCAGAAACAGTAGGCCTCATATCTGGGAAAAACAAAATAAACCTTTCCATTTGCTGGAGGAAAAATAGTAATGAAGACCATATGGGTCAAGTATTTCTCCTTTACTGCAATATAAATCAAGGGACACTGATGGTGATTAATGTGATGATTGTGCCTTCAGTGTATGTTGGGCTCTGTCCAGGTAGATGTTAAATAGAAAGAAGCATATTTTACAGCTTATGAAGGTTGCTGTAAGCTTCATGGTCTAGTTTTTCTACCAGTTTAGAAACTGGGACTTCTTACATAAATTCTTATCTGAGCTTTGCAAAGGATTGCAGTGCAAGAGTTGCTATTCAGAGGAAGAGGATGCCAAAACTGCCTTGCCTTCTTAAAGTCGTGTGATAAAACATTTTAAACACTAATTTGAGACTTCGTAGTGAATTAAACACTTTGAGTAAGCATTGAAAAGCTAAGACACACGGAAATGTGTCTGATGACACTGATATCAGCCAAAGCCTAGCCAGACTCTGCTCTCTGAGAGAGCAGTTGTAAGAGAAGGTTATGTGCTAAGTCCTGGATGGTTGAAAAACTTCTGGAAGACTGAAGTCTTCCCTGGTCTTTAACTCTACCTGCTGCATTGGCATGTTCCCAGGAATACAGAAGATTAATATTTTCTGATAACTATTTGGAAGCATTAAGCTGAGTAATAGTGTAGATAGCTGTTCTACTCAGGAACTCAGTCTGCTTCTGTGTTTCTAGTTCATACTACAGTGATCTGAGTTAACTTGCCAGACACTCAGGACAAGAGATGTGCTGGGGTTTGATCCCCCCGTACCATGCACTTCAGGTGGTTGTTTACACCTGGGTAGAGTAATTCTGCCATTAGCATTTGTTTTATATATGTTGAAAGTAATAGGATGAAAAGATAATTGTGAAGCAGAGCGAGAGCAGTGCCTCTTGTTTCCATCTTTATACAGGTTGTGTGCTGCAAGTGGATCTGTACTATGCTACCAAGGACCTTCTTGGTTTTGTAGCACTCAAGGAAACGGTGTGATTAGTCCAGGATAGGGTCGTTCAGACTCCATCCTTGGATATCAGGGTTCCAAATTCCTGAGCCTGTCTTTTCTACTTTGGAGTATTTTTAAATTTAGCTTGCAAAGGGGAGAGGACTGCAAAAGACAGATGTGGGCTAATCAAGCAGTGAGCTGATGGTCTTGTTCTTTCAGCAGGCTTTTGCAAATAGGAAACTGAGACGGAGGGATAAAAAACTAAATGAGAAGTCTGTTTGTTCTGCAAGTCCATAGCAGATGCAGAAATCAGTGTTAGGTTTTATAAATCATGTGCTTTAACCAGCTCTTGCTGGTTTAATGCTAATGAACAGCCAGTCTATGACCTGGCCCTGCAGAGCAGCTTGCAGGAATGCCTGTTGCATTTTGTTGGTGCATTACTGCTCATCTCTCTGTCCCACACTCCCTCTGAGCAGGAATATAACCTGGAAGGTAGAGAAGTTGACTCCACATGAGCAGACTGTACCTGGGTAATAGCTGCAGGATCAAACCATGGCGTGGTGAGGCAGGAGCTGCATCTGACTCATGCTTCCATCCTCAGGCACCTCAGTTAGTGCCAATCCTCCACGGGGCACTGAGCAAAGGCACGGTTCAGGTCACAATTAACCATGAGGTGAGTGTCCTTTTTCATTAAACTTGATGCTTGCTAAAGACTCCAGGGAAAGCATAAAATATGCTGGGACCCTGGAAAAAGAAAGTATAGAAAAGCCCCTCATGTCTGTTGTTAAAATGATATGAGTAGTGTATCTGATTTATGAAAAATGTATAAATGTGACTTGGGAACAGCTTGCGCTTTCACACTAAATAAAAGGAGAAGACAGAAGAGGGAACTCGAATGTCTGTGAGCATACTCATGTATACAAATGACTGTCATAAATCTTTTTGCATGATTGCTTTGCTTTGTGGCATCTCTTTGGGGAGTTCTGCAGGGGAAAAAGCCCTACAGTTTGGGAAACTAGGAAAAAAAAATTGTGGAAGAAAATGGATTTGCTGATATAATTATGCAATTCATGTAGAACATACTTGGTCTGCTAATCAGAACAGAAGGGAGAAGCCTAGACAGTACTGTTGGTTTAAGGGAATTGAATTAAAAGACCAAACATCCTGGGTGAGACTGCTGCAGCCCTCAGGAGGCAGGCCTGGCTCTGGAGGGGGTTGGACACAGCCCTGCAAACCCTGCTAACATCTTGTGACTGAGGAAAGAAATGCTTTAGTCTTGCAAGATGGGCTGAGGAGAAAACAAATTCCTCAGCTGGTATAAATCTGCCTTGACATTGGTGCTCATTCAAATTACCTGCAGATTTGGTCCACAGCATCCTCAGTCTGGGTTTAAAGTCACTCCTGATTGTGGTCTAGCTCCATCAGCCCGGAGCTCAGGGTAGTGTGCAGAGCTTCCCAGTAAAGGAAGATGGAACCCTGAGGAGCTCATCTCCCCTGGGGATTAATGCTGTCATGGCCATAGCAGATCCTGTATCCAAGCTAACACTCCTCTCTGTGAAACAGCCCTATCTTGCTGATTTCCTTCAGGCATTGTTCCTCTTTGTCTCTTTGGGTTGGAGGGTGGGAGATTCTTAGTTCTCCTTCTTATGTGTGAAGGAGGAGTGAGTGAATGAGCTCAGAAAAGGCTGGCAGAGAGGCAGAGTGAAGACAGTTGAAAAGGAGCAGGTGACCTGTTTGTGCTCTAGTGATGTGGGTGATAGTGTTGGGTTTTTCCAGGGAAGCTCTGTCCTCTGCTGGGGGTAAGTCTTGCTTACCAGACCCAGGCTAAGGAGGTGTGACTGGCAGCTCTGTGGCTTCTCCCTGCTTTGCAGTGTGTGGTCCTGATGTTGGTCTGCGCTGTACGTTCCACTGTCACTCGCATTTCATCACTTGCTGGGGCCCAGGGCATACCTGAGAGCTATTTCTGCAATTAGTGAGTTTGCAGAGGAACTGCTGTTAATTAGCTAGGCTTTTGCAGTGTGCTTGTGGAATAGTTAAATAGTTATATAAATAATATTAATAGTTATGTGTAATATTAATAGTTAAATAACTATTAAAGCTGCAATAAAGTATCCCTAAAAAGGGTATTTGGATAATAAGGGAGGATTGTACTTTGATGGTATTGAGGACTTTTTGCAAACCATGGTGAGTGAATGTGGCTTCCTTTTCTGAGCAAGTGAATGCACATATGATAGAAGAGCTCGGAGCAGCACTCGTGATGGTGCCTTCATACCTGTCCTGAAATGACCGTAAATGATGCCAGCGAGTTCAATCAAGCTGATCCCTCCTGCTCTTCCCAACATCAGCCATCTGGCTCCGTAGCCTTCATGTTGCTCAGGACCAGCCAGTTGACCATCTGCACATCTCGCATTCAGACGCCTAAGCCTCCCTTGGACAATAACCTCCTTCGAGGCTCAAAGACTCGCTCAGGCTTCCGTGAAGGTGTAACTCCAGAGAAACTCCATCATACACAGTGTAAAGAGCAGTAACCACTTGGAAAGGCCATCACCTTGTCTTTCTGTCATTGATGTGCAATGAAAAAAAGGGAAAGATTATAGTAGAGTTGCTGTTAGTATGAGGGAGCAGAGTCCTCAGCTGCTATATGCTGACGTGATTATATTTTTTAAAGTGATAAGCTTGCCTTACTTATACTAAAAGCAAAATAATTGTCTTTGATATAAATTTGTTCCTTTCAGTTGAAAGCCTCTGAATTTTGAAAGTATATAGAGGCTTTTGTCTTTCTTCACAGAGATTTTGAAGAAACCAAAGTGATTTGTGCTAAAATGGGAACCACTGCAGCTTATTCTGTGGTCTTCTTATCCCATGCTCAGTTCCTCCTTTCAAAGCATTTGTTTAGTCTTCTCCCAGGAGAACCAATCTTTGTCTGACATCGTTAGCACAGGCAAATGGGCCATCTTGGCTCACCAAGCAAGGCATATGACTGAGACCAAATTCTCTTGTAAATCTGGACTAGAGCTGTAGGAAGGCTGTCTCCTCTTCACCTCCCTGGTAGAGGGAGCACAGCCTCAGTTTGAAGGACTTGACTAAAGTCAAGGTAGTGTCAGGGCTACTTCTAATCTGCCATTTTATCTTTTGGCCAAGAGGCTTGTGCTGAAGGAAAAGTACCATGTCCCAGTGCTTTGTAGAACAGAGCAACAGAGGGAGGACAGGACGTATCTTGCTGCAAAAGCCATTCTGTATGCTTCAGAAATTATAACTCAGAGAAAGGTGCAGCTGTGCCTTTCATTGAACAGCAATGAGGATGGTAAAAACTGCTTACCCCTACTTATGCAGGCTTTTCTTTTACATTAATAGCCATCCCTCTCCCTGGCTGGGCTGCCAGGGACTCACTTAATTCATGTGCTCAGCAGACTAGCAGGATGGAAACTGTGCCACAAGCAGTTCTTGCTGCTATCATCCAATTTTCCATGGGGTGTGCACGTTAGTATCTGGATGCAGCAGGATTCGGTGGGTTATTTCCTCATGCTGGAAATCTGTCTTTTCTGCCCTTTTCTCAGGCCTCCCTTTCTTTTTATTGGAAGCCAGCTCTTCTGCAATCTTCTAGGCACAAGTTAAGATAGATTAGCATTTTATTACTGTGATTATCTTATTGTTTTTTATGTGACACTGACCGTGGGTCTGAAGTGCTGCATGAAACATAAAGGAAACACAAACCCCACTCAACAACATTATTATGTTCTTGATATTACTCAAGATTGCACCAAGTCTGATCCTGGGGGCACGTGGGAGGTAGGGCACTTGTTCCTATTCACCTTCACAGACTGTTACTGGGAGTGTGGGTGTTTTTATTACCTTTATGTAACAAAGTGCCTTGTATGTGTTTCTTCAAAGGTAGATACAGCATAATTAGGAAAGGAATCTAAAAGGTTTTAGCAGGAATTTTCTGAGGTTTCCAAGTCATTAAGGGGTATAAGTAACTAAGAAATTGAGTGATTTGTGTGCTCTTGAAGACAGTGCATGCTTCTGAAATCCTTCTTAATTTATTTTTGTGGCCTAATACAGTCCTGTTACTACACTGCTTGACCTGTGCCCCATGTGTTCTGTTTAACTTTGCTAGCTTGAATGGGCTCTGGGGGAGGCATCATCATACTATTCTCCCTGGGATGCACTGCAGGGTGCATTTGTTGCAAGACAAGTTTGGAATCCCTTGTCCTAGTGCTGTGACTTGTGCTGTGAAGGGTGACACCATTAAGCACAAAAGCTTTTATTTGAAAGAGCAACAAAAACCTGCCCCGAGTTGTTCACCTGGTCACTGGCAGAAAAGCAGGTGCCCTTGTGTGTTCAAGGAGCACAGTTGAAACGTGACACCATCAAGGTCCTTGAAAAATCAAACATGTCAGTTTGGCTGCCAACTTCACTAAAATGGCTGTAAGATATCTCTCCAGCTAGTAGGAAATTCTAGTTGCCTGCTTCTACAGAGAAGCCTGTATTTTCATAATTTGTGTTATCTAAAGGTAATGCTGAGATATTCCACCAACTGCCCTGAGACTCATGCAGAAGAGCTGTGCAAGCCAGGCCCCAAGAAGGGCTCACTGCCATTGTCCAGTTTTCTATGGAGTGTGTAACAAACAACTGAATGCACCAGTTTTAGTGAGTACTTCTAGTGAGCAGGGCTGGGGGAAGCATTACAGACTTGGTGGATCTTCAGCCTTAGGCTGTGTCTGTGAGTGTCTGAGCCATCTTATGTAAGAGGTGATGTGAGTCACAGCTCTTGGTCCAGTTGAGAGCCTAAAGACATTGCTCTGCCATTTTGCACCTTGAGTGCTAAATTGAGTCGGTTCTTTTTGTTGTTTGATTGTTTGTTGTTTGTTTGGTTTTTTTTTTAAGGTTACCTAAACCTGTTTTTCCTTGTCTCTATATGCAGTACAAATGGCCTGTCTTTTCTCCTTCTGGGCTTTGTCCCCTCTTCCCAAAATTACTGGCCAAGGGAATGGCTCAATAACAAACATTGATTTCTCAGGTGTTTGATGCACTAACTCAAGAGTCTAAAGTATGGAATTAAAAGACTGGTGTTGTTGGGCCTTGCAACATTTTGGTTTCTTAACATAATGTCGCGGTTTGGAGTCAGGGCAACCCCCAGACCGATAACAGACCGCTCTCTTTTAACCCTCCTCCCTCCCCAAAGGGGAGAGAAAAGGAATAAGGGAGAGAGACTTAGTTATTAGAAAAAGGAACTAAAACAATTTAATTAAAAAAAATGAAAATGAAGTATATACAAATATGTACAAAGCCAGTACCGAACCCAACCTCCCCCCGATGGTAATTACGTCACCCTCACGGACGCTGTGGAGGAGCTGGACTCTGGCACCGGGTCTCGGAGCGAAGAGAAGAGCCAAAGCCAAAGGGGTAGACCGGAAGCGGAGAGGGACGAGAAGGGCCGGAACAGGGCGAAGAAGGGACCAAAAGGGCGAGCGAAGGGCAATAAGGGCAAAAAGGGCCAAAAAGAGAAGGACTCCCGAAGAAGAAGGGGCAAACTTCCGGACCCCCCGAGCTTATATACTGGATATGACGTGTATGGGATGGAATACCTCGTTGGTCAGTTTGGGGTCACCTGTCCTGTCCGCTCCTCCCCGCAGGTGTGGTCTTTCACTTTCTGCACCCCCCAGTGCAACACACAACCTCTAGCCATGGCCTTGGTTTTGCATTCCATCCCTGGCAGTAACTGTAAACATGAGGTGTTATCACTGTTAGAAGCAGACACTGTCTGCAAAACATGCTGCTAACTCTAGAAAGTGCAGTTAGTTAGAAACCTAAGCTGAAAAGTAAAATCACTGGACAGAATTTGCTTGGTTTTCACCCAAACCAGGACACATAATATCATAACTTAAATTTTATCTAGAGAGTTATGAGACATTAAGATCTCATTAAGGATAAGCTCTTTACCCTGGTGAAGCCTGTAATGGCATTTGTGTTGTTCACAGACTGACTGTGAATCATCCTGTGATGACACTGCTGGCTTTGATACAGACTGGACAGAGACTGCTGCAAAAAAGTAACTGAATGTTTGAAACTTCCAACTGACACTGCTTCCCTCCACTCCTCTCAGTGGGGAGCTGAAGGAGCCAATCGGAAAAAAACACCCCACACATTTTTCTTTAAATTAGTATTATTTGAAAACAAACCATACTTTATTAGCATGTAGACTGAATGTCATGGACCATTCCATCTCAAGCAATGATATTTTCAGACCTCTAGAGTTAGAGAGAGGCCTGGAAACCTACTGAACATAGAACCATTGGACCTATTTCCCATTGGATTTACTTCCAGCTGTGCACACAAAGTGCAGAATCCACCCAGGAAAATGGAGTTTTGCACCAGTGTAAATGGCTGCAGAGCACCGATACAAAGAGAATATGGCCCCATATTTTCTATGGAAGACAAGTCATTCACAAAATAGGAATGTGATGTTGTGTGTAGTTTTGCTTTGCTAAGCTCAGGGGCCTTGTCAAGTTGGTTTGGGATGTTGATACTTTCTTTACAGCTCTCTACTTCCAGGAATATTGTGGGTTGGGAAGAAAAAACCCTGCCAGAGAAAGGGCTTAACTGTGCAGCAGGTAATACTGCAGCTGTTGCTCACAGGTGTAAAGATGTTTGATTATTTAATTTATTCTTTTTTTATTAGGTAAAATAATGGTTGTTTTCTTCTAATCAAAGAGATTTGTCTTCACTCAATCTCCAGATTCCCAATCAGTTCTTTTCCTCCTGTTTTTTATTTATTTCTCCCCTCTCTTCCCCTTTAAGTGCAATCAACAAGAAGAGACCAGGTCTATAGCAGTTTGATGTTTATAAAGTGATCCAATCATAGCTTCACTTCTGGGCAGGAGTAAATAAATTCATCAAGCAATTGATGCTTTTGTGCTGCTGTTATGATAAATGTTGCCATCAATTACACCAGTATGCTCAGACTGCAAGGAGCAGGACTAACCCACCGCTGCTGCCTGATGGGAATGACAACAAGACAATACGTGCTGCCTCCCTTTATGCTTTGTATTCATAAACACAGCTCTCCAATTACACTAATTTGTTTGTTTGGATTAGGCAATAGATTAAGAGATGTTTTTAGTTAACAGTGGAGCATAACATGTGTTAATATTCTGGCAGACATGGCATAATCCTCTGTGTGGGGCTGGAACCGGCCCTGCGGTGAGCACAGTTGGATTGACGTCGAAGTCTCACCAGCTCTGAGCTGTTGGAGTGGCCTGAAAGAGCAACCCCTTGGCTGCCTGGGACCTCCACAGAAAAAGAGGCAAATGTCACTTGCTCTGTGCCAGGACAGGGATGGTGTATGGTAGCATTTGAGTATCACCTGCTTCCTCAGCTGACTTTGGATTCCCCTGGAAAAAACGGTACAGGTCCCAATACTGAAAGGTGTTTGTTTGTTGCTGTGTTTTGAGGCTNCGGAAAAAAACACCCCACACATTTTTCTTTAAATTAGTATTATTTGAAAACAAACCATACTTTATTAGCATGTAGACTGAATGTCATGGACCATTCCATCTCAAGCAATGATATTTTCAGACCTCTAGAGTTAGAGAGAGGCCTGGAAACCTACTGAACATAGAACCATTGGACCTATTTCCCATTGGATTTACTTCCAGCTGTGCACACAAAGTGCAGAATCCACCCAGGAAAATGGAGTTTTGCACCAGTGTAAATGGCTGCAGAGCACCGATACAAAGAGAATATGGCCCCATATTTTCTATGGAAGACAAGTCATTCACAAAATAGGAATGTGATGTTGTGTGTAGTTTTGCTTTGCTAAGCTCAGGGGCCTTGTCAAGTTGGTTTGGGATGTTGATACTTTCTTTACAGCTCTCTACTTCCAGGAATATTGTGGGTTGGGAAGAAAAAACCCTGCCAGAGAAAGGGCTTAACTGTGCAGCAGGTAATACTGCAGCTGTTGCTCACAGGTGTAAAGATGTTTGATTATTTAATTTATTCTTTTTTTATTAGGTAAAATAATGGTTGTTTTCTTCTAATCAAAGAGATTTGTCTTCACTCAATCTCCAGATTCCCAATCAGTTCTTTTCCTCCTGTTTTTTATTTATTTCTCCCCTCTCTTCCCCTTTAAGTGCAATCAACAAGAAGAGACCAGGTCTATAGCAGTTTGATGTTTATAAAGTGATCCAATCATAGCTTCACTTCTGGGCAGGAGTAAATAAATTCATCAAGCAATTGATGCTTTTGTGCTGCTGTTATGATAAATGTTGCCATCAATTACACCAGTATGCTCAGACTGCAAGGAGCAGGACTAACCCACCGCTGCTGCCTGATGGGAATGACAACAAGACAATACGTGCTGCCTCCCTTTATGCTTTGTATTCATAAACACAGCTCTCCAATTACACTAATTTGTTTGTTTGGATTAGGCAATAGATTAAGAGATGTTTTTAGTTAACAGTGGAGCATAACATGTGTTAATATTCTGGCAGACATGGCATAATCCTCTGTGTGGGGCTGGAACCGGCCCTGCGGTGAGCACAGTTGGATTGACGTCGAAGTCTCACCAGCTCTGAGCTGTTGGAGTGGCCTGAAAGAGCAACCCCTTGGCTGCCTGGGACCTCCACAGAAAAAGAGGCAAATGTCACTTGCTCTGTGCCAGGACAGGGATGGTGTATGGTAGCATTTGAGTATCACCTGCTTCCTCAGCTGACTTTGGATTCCCCTGGAAAAAACGGTACAGGTCCCAATACTGAAAGGTGTTTGTTTGTTGCTGTGTTTTGAGGCTGTTGTAGGTGGTAGTTCTTAGATGTTCTGTTGTTTCAGCTCAGGACTGGCAATAATAAGATAGCAACTGGCTTTTGTTTGCTTTCTGCATTGGACTCAGTGCTCTCTTTTGTTCCCGTGTGGTGTTTATCGTAGTCCTTGTGTGATATGATTACAAAAGTTTTGTTAGAAAAATGAAAACCAAGCCAGCAGATAGCACTGTAAAATCTAAAGCATATTTAACATTATTTAAATACATCATCTCTTTGATCACAAACTATGAAGCATAGCATGAATTGAAAGAAATTAATTAATTCAAGAGAGAGTGTTCCATTTACTCCTTTGAAATTAATAAACAGCTAGCAGCTTTTCAGAATTGGACATTGTCACTTGAATACCTAGAAACAAGTTCACCTTACAGCTCAAAGTAGAACTAAATATACAGCAGCTGCTTCTTTTGGTCCAGAGTTCACAGGGTAACTTGTTTATTTGACACTTGGAATTTTAAAATTCAGTAAGTGTGTATGGACCCCATATAAATAGCTTGTGAAGAATTTGTAAGTTGTACTCTACTTTTATAAATTGCATGCATGCAGTAATTAAAGCCAGAATAGAGTTCTGTCTCTGGTGTGCCATCACAAGAGCTTTATTTGCCAAGTCTGCTGTCTTCCTTAGCTCATTTGTTTGATGTTCAGATGATATGGTGGGGTAGAATTTTCTTTTTTTTTTTTTTGCTTAGGTGGGAATGGAGACAAGCCACGTCCAATCCTCCTTTAATGAACACTACTGGCATAAATTTCAGACCTGTCTGCAGGTAGGATTTGTGTCAAAATAGGTAATTCTTAGCATAGGATCAAAATCAAACTTCTCTTTCTGCCTCAGTACCTCCAAGAGAAGACTGAACATAAATGACAATCTGGTCCATATAGACAGCTGTTGTTGTTTGTTCTTGGGGGAATAAGAAAAATAAAAAGGGGAGAAAAATACTGCAAACTGAAGTTTTGCTAGTAGGTGTGAGGCCAGGGGTTGACCCAGCAAAGCAGCTATGTCAAGACTGCTCTGAGTAGGACCAGAAATCCCTGTGTGCATGAGATTTACAGACATGGGGAGTTCAAGCATGTGGTCGATTCTTGGTGAGATCAGCCAACTTTTCTGATCCAGCCAGAATCAGTGGCGATTTGAAGGGAAAGTGCTATGAGAAAATGAGTGCAAGTTTTCATACTGAGAGTGTGATCCTCTGCATTTCACAGATTGCACAGTCAGCAATTTACTGGAATTGGTAGAGGGTCTGGTTCATTATAGGGCAGCGTGGGGCACAGTCACTGAAGCATGACCTGCAGAAACACAATATGCAACATCCTTATTAAACACAGGGCATGGTCTGCAGTCTGAAAGGAGGAAGGCTGAACCCTGTAATCTGCTCTGCAGAGAACAATTGTGCACAGATTTATAAATGACATTTACAAATGATCAGAAGAATGCTGTGCTAATAGCATCCAGACAAAAAAACTCATGGGAAGATAAGAAATGGATTTCAGTCCTCATAGCTGTTGACTGTCTGCAGCAAAAGGATTTTATCTTTTTAGCATTTTGTTCTAAGTAATCATCTGCCTCCTTATCGAGAACTCGGGCTTTAATCTACCAGAGTTTGAGTTTCCAAACAAGGTGCTGTTTTGTGTTTAAGGCTGGCTGTGGGCATTGTTTACTCTGTTGTCCTTCCACCTACTTCTTTATCTGCTGTAACACAGGTAATGAATGCAGTTATGTCGTGGTAAAGTGTGTGATTTACAGATTCTACTAAAGGAAACTGTACAAGTCTCCTTGTGCTGCCCCAGGCTGAAGGTCTGCCCTCTGAGTGGTGTTTCACTGCTTTCCCTAGATGGGACTGATGGGCAGCAACCTAGTGAAGGTCTTGACTGATTTTTCAGATTAGAAAAGTCCACTTTGTACTTTCATGGTCTTCTGTAGGAATGGAAAGTGCTGGGATTTTATAATCCATTTGAGCCGATATGGAAAAAGATTTTCTGATTTATGGCAATCCCAACTGTTGCAATGATGGATTTTGGGGTTCAGAAATGAAACAAAAACTGAGATTTTCACATCCTCCTTACTCTCCACACTATCCAAACATGATCAAGGGAAAAGCTTTGATAAGGAGTCAATGTTGAAAGTTCAGAATCCCTTTGTTCTGTTCTGTATCCAAGCCAGTTGTACGATCTCCAGAAGTGCTGTAGTATCTTTTAAATTACTTTTTTTTTTTAATTGAAAAATCATTCCACTGCCTCCTATTCTTGGCTCCTTTGTATTTAACTGCTCTAGGAGACAAAGAATGTATTCACAGGAGTCATTTGCACCTTCTAATATCCCACTTCTTATTTCATGCAGTGTTTGTAGAATGCTGTGAGCTAACTGGGCTGCTACCAATCTAATTATAATTAGCCACAATGGCAACATATGAAAAGGAACAAAATCAGTCTGTCTGATTTTGAAGAGAATTCTTTCTTGCAGGAGTAAATTGCCTGTAGAACCTGTGAGCAACAGCTCACACTGGTGCTCCAGCAAGTTGCCTTGCCATGAACTTAGAGAGATGTTGCTTCTGAGACTGGTGCCTCTAATGACCCTCCCACCCTCTTCTCCTCAACTGAAGAGGAAAGCCTTGCTATAAATATAAGCATAAATAACAGAGGCACAGCATACCTCACAGGAGGATTCTGTAAAGCTTTCTTGGCTGAGGCATCAGGGAATATCACAGGGACTTTGCATTTCCAGGGAAGCTATTTTAAGTTATTCTTGAAGAAGCAAGTGGGATTTTGTGCTACCTTTTCCATTTTTCATGACTTCTTGTAAACAGGCACATCTTAAATACAGATAATTGGGTGAAAAGGGAAGAAAATAGTGTGTCTTTATACACGAGTAATTGCTGTCATGTCTAGGTACTTTGAGACAGGTAACAAGCTGTGTTCTTAAATAGCTATGCAGCTGTGGTTTGCACTTGCCCTGAAGATTTTAGTGGTTTACATTTCCCCTGCATAGTTTTCAGCAGAAATATAATGTAGGCTGCTTAGCTGAATCTCCAGGCTTGACCTCTGTGTGGAAGCCTCAGTTTTCAGCTGCACGTTGTGAGACAGTGTCCCCTTGGTGCAGATGTGCCACCCCAGATGTGCCTCCCACTAATATTAGTAGCTTTGGTGAATGGGGGCTGATTTGCCACATCCTCACCTGTGGTTATGGGTTTATTTGAAGCATTTTTTTCTTTTCAAAGCTTTAAGTTTACTGTCTAGTGAATTATGGCAGTACCCAGTACATCAGCTAAAGAGATTTATTCTTCACCCAGCTTTCTGCTCTAGACATTGTAGGTGGTACATTTAGAGTTTGACAGGGAGGAACCAAACAAAGGAAACAACCCTTTAAATGCAGGGAAACAAGGTACCATACTGTGGCTAGGTGTGAGCTGCTCTGCAAAGGGAACCAGGCAGGGAAAGGAAAAGCTGTTTTGAATTTCAGGCTGATTATAAATGACAAGTTATCAGGAAGCATAAAGAAGGAACTACTGTACATTTCATAACACCGATACCCTTTGTTAGACTACAGACAAAAGCAGGCTTTGATTTGAGACTACAGGAGAATACAAGATGAGAGTCTATAAAGATGGAACATATTGATCTTCCCTTTATCTTTTCAAAGCATTACTCTTTTGTCAAGGGTTCCTATTTTTGTATAGCATGATGTCCCCATCTTCTAATACTTTGTGCATTTCAGTGCAACCTTTTTAGGGAAATACTACATTAATGTTTTCTGTAATTGCATTTTTTAAAAAAACTAAATATTTTTCAGTAATGAAACATATATTTGCAAATAAAGAAGTTACCTGCAAAATGAAGTAGTAAAAAAGGGTCAGTTCCTAGCCTAGCATGAAAGCACACAGCTTCAGTGTTCCTCAGTGAAGATATATTGATTTCTATGAACTAAGCATCTTTTTCTTTAAGCCTCAAATCAGAGTGGGTTATTTTGAAGTATACTGTCTCCTACAAAGTCTAGAAAGGGAAGACTTTAGTAGTGAGTTTGGAGATAGAGAAATAACTGATTTTTTTTTTTTCTTTGTGACTAAAGAACACTGGTGAAGACAAATATCTAGATTGAAAATTATTTCTTTAAGCTTTTTCACTAAAATGAAAAAAGAAAAATTGAAAGTTCTTCAGAGTTGGACCCACTTCATATCAAGGTGTCATTTAGAAATGTAAAACAAGTGGGAATATGTGAAAATTTCAAAACAAAATAACCCTTTAAAAGTTTAATTTGAAAAATATGCTACCAACCATTTCAGTAAATGCTTTTGACCCATTTTTAGGTGTCAGTTTTTCAATGAATGCAATAATCTCCCAGGTTAGCCAAGCCCCTTGTCCCCATGTATCTTGAGCACAGTGTGCTGTCGACTCATTGCCCTGTTCTGACAATATACGAACGTGCCACTGCTGACTTTCCAGGAAATAAGGGTTGTCTAATGCATTCCAATAAAATATAGTGTTGTAATACAATAAAACACACACAATCATTATTCAAGGTGCAAACCTTAAGAAAAACTCTTAATTTGTTTTCGGTGAGGAAACGATTGAATCTGTCCCAAATCACTTCTTAATCCACAGCTGCTATAAATCAACAAAGAAAAGAATTAAGTTTCAATTGACTTTCCTGGCTTCAAGTATCAAACAAGAATCACTTGAAAGATGAGGAGGATTCTGCCATCTAAAATTCAAATGCACTGCACTCAGTAAGCTCACCAGAGTGCTTCTGAGGGTGCTGTAGGTGTCAGCACAGGGAGCCTGCTGGCAGAGCCTGGGTAACCCAGCTGGGAGATGGCAGCTGTGGTAGCTGGGGTAGACTCAACAGCAACAACATAAGAGACTTGCAAGCACACTAACTTTGATTGATTTCTTGTTCTTCACAAGTTTTGCTTCCCAAAATGAGAAGTTATCAGGATTGAAACCATTCGGTGCCATAGGTGTGACAGTGGGGCACATTTATTTAATCTGAAATGTAAGGGAATTTACTAGGAAGTGCAAGATGACAGTTTTCTTTCTCCTTTTCTGATTTTAGCCTCTTCTTTCAACTCAGTACAGAAAGTTTGTATTTTCTAATTTTATAAGTTGCTTCATGAAAGCAGGAATAAATGGAGTACCACAAGGTTTTGGTCTGAAATGTTGTCAAAGGTTTTAAAGGAACTTAACAAATAACTATATTGCTTTCTTCTCTTTAACAAGGAAGAGTTGCTTCCTTGCATCTTTAAAACCCTTCTTATTTCTAAGAGAAATAGAGAATTCAAAGGTCCACAGATCTGTCTGAAGTCGTGTCATTCAGTTTTGCTTTATTTTTCACTTTGATGGAAAATAGGACTTTGCCCTCTAATCTGGCAAATCTGAGATGAGTATTTTAAAAAGTCTGTATCAGGTTTCACAGCCACTTCTACTGTTTGTTTTCTGTCATGTCAGTGCTGCTTTAAAAAATCTCAGGCTACAGTCTTTATTTTTATGGAGCATTCTAGATGGTAGTTGAATTAAGATGCTAGTATTTCTGTTATGTACCAATTCCATTTCCAACCCCTGCTGTGAAGAACACACAGAAAGAGAAAAACTCCTGTTCTGTTTTGCCTCCAGCATGACCCTTCTTTCAAGTTCTCTCAAAATCTCTGTGAAAGTGATACAGATTCATTTGGCTGTCCTTGCTTGAAAGGCTGGAGCAACTTTTCACTTTGATATGATGATATGGAAAGTTTTTGGTGTTCAGAGATTGTCTTTCTCCCACTAAAGTCAGCAGAGGAATGCTTGGGGCTATATCCTGAACTGTTGGAAACTGGTGTAGCTTCATTTACAGCTGTAGGATCAGACCAGGGCATGGAAACAAATGCTAGAGGCGTTTTAAAAAGACATGAACCTTGGGATTTATTTATGAATATCAGCATTAAAATTAAATTAAGTAAAAATAAAAAAAAGAAGAAATTAGTATGAAAGAGCAAAAGAACTGCAAGAAACAATCAAAATGCTACTTTTTAATTGGGTTGTGCGTTTTCTAATTCCCTTTTCTAATCCAGTATAAGCAGCTGGTTTGTGACAGTATATTCCCAAAAGAATAAGCAATTTTCCTCTAACGTGCCAAATTGTGTCCATCACAGCAGTGTTTAGTGTCTTGTTGGCTCTCAGATACAGATTTTCATTCTTTAAAACAAACAGATCTTGTCTCCCTTCTTCTCTGCACCCCAAAATCTCCTAAATTCTCATTAGGGTAAGAATTTTTATAAAATCACAGGATCATTTAGGTTGATAAAGACCTTTAAAATTCTGGAGCCCAACAGCAATGCTGAATTATGTGCTGTAGGACTTACTGCGATTTGAAGGAGTGAATAGGAAGGCATTCAGCTCCATCTCTAGCCATTTTAAGGCTCTATCAGATTTGCTCTGATGTACTTGGAAGGAGATTTTAGAGGACAAAGAGTGGACAGAAGGTTTATTCTTGCCAGTTATAACTTGCTGCCAGTTCTTAAGTCGTTCTTATCCCACAGCTAGGGGACTTTAATACTTTATTTGATAAGTAGATATCCCAAATTGGAGCCCTGGCTTTTGGTGTTATTCAGCAGCATTTCAAGCTTTTGGGCTGGGATTTAGTGTTGATATTGTGCCTTCACCCCAGGCAGTGGTGCACGGTTCTCCAGGGGGTTGGGATACACTGGTAGCAGCAGATGGCATAATTAACAACATCTGCATTTTCTTCTGACCTGAAGGTGATGTTCCAAAAGTTACACAGCAGTAAGGACTTACAGTTGTAGCTAAGGCTATTTACAGGTTTGGAGGGGTTTGCTTTTGTTTGTTTTGTGAATGCTGGTGTCAATCAAGATTATCTCTCTCAAGCAAACTGCCTGTGATAAGTGGTTAAAAATCACAAAAAGATAATGATGAAAAATGAAAACAACACCCCAAATTTTGTTTCTGAGGCTTTGCAATAATAAAATCCGGTGGGTTTTTCTGTCTGCTGTCTTTTCTAAGCTTAGAAATATGTGAAACTATTGTGATCACATCTGATGAACTTGACTTTCATCTGCAGCAGCCACAGGCTATGTTTGTGGAACTGGATATTGCTTAGTTTGTTGGCCAGGGGGCCAGGCATTTCCAAATTGAAAACTTGTTCCACCACAGTCTGGTTGTGCCCAAAGAAACAGGAGTCACTGACTGCTCCAAGTTCTGTAGTTTTATCCAGCCATAATCCCTGGAAGTCCATGGATCAGTTACTTCCCATCAGCCCAGAAAACCCTCCTGTGAGCACATTCTGTACAGGTGCTCTCCTGACAGCTGCATTTAAGGAACAATTTTTCTTTTTGCTTGCCCTCTATGCTGCAAGTTCAGACAGTTGTGCAATTGAGGAACAAAGTGATGGAAGATGTGACTTAGAGTTGCTGTGTGTTCCACAAAAATTGCACTTTATTCAAGATGAATTTGGTGCATGTTTGTCTTAGTATTGTCCTTGTAGCTGTCTGCAGCATGCTTTGGAAAGCTAGGTGAGTGTAGAAGACCACATGTTCACTGATCCTGATGCAGAATTTCCTTAGAATGAAGAGTTCAGCTGACAAAGGTCGGACTCAATAGTCCTTGCTTAGTTTTCATGTTTGAATTTACACTGATGCTGTGCACAATGAATTGCAGTTACAGGAATTTACATTTTCAAGGCAGAGGATTTCCTCAGCACTAAATTTCATCTTTATATTTAGCTCTTCCAATTACCTTATTATGGTGTTACGTGGCACTATTCACTTATCTAATTTTAGATTAGGCTATTTCAAGAGTAATCTGATGTATTCATTTATGTCATACATAGAGTGGGTTATAAAGATGTGCTATTCTTATCACTGCTGCCCGTTATTATTTGTCTTGTCTGTGTATTATGTATCAGATGGAAGCATCTCACTGTCCCAAATCAGGGTCTCATTGTAGATAAATGCTCCATTCATGCCTTAAGAATAAAATGGTTAGGAAAATGCTGTGGGGAGAAAAAGGGAATTGTAAGATTAATCATCAGAAGGAATTTGATAGTAATCAGTAGTTGTGCCTGTGACCCATTCGAGCCAGTGGTGAAACATGTTCTGTGAAAATTACTTCTGCCTCTATTACCAGATTATTTTACAAGTTTTTACTTTGAACCTTTTTTTTTTTTTTTTAACCTTTGTCTTGGGTACCCATGTGTTTGAAATAACTCTACAAAATGTATGCCCATTTTGAAGGCTTCCTAAATATTCTTTCCTCAAAGCAGCCCTGCAAAACATTTGCCTGCACAGGCAGCTAACTTCACTTACCTCCAGTTAGCCAGTTAACAGTGGCATTATGTCTGGATTGGTCTCTGGATCTTTAAGATGATGTATTACTTCTGGGTCTGGTTTTATAGGGTAGTCAATGTTGTCACCCCTAGAACTGCATTATTCTTCCTGTGCCATTCTGTCTTTTATTGGCTCTTGGGAAAGCATCCCATGCCAAATCCTCTGAGGCCCTTCTTTGCAATACCACAGAAATTTCCCTCTCCATATACTGATCACAAAAAATTCTTAAGACCTAGGAGGAAAACAACCTCAATTTTTTTTAGCTGAAGATGCATCAGATGAATTTCAGATGTGTATTAACTTCCTTTTATTCTTTCTTTGCTGTCCAATATGCCCTAGATTTTCTTGGTAAGTCCATTTGGTTCCACTGTATTAACCTGCCTGCCTCTAGTTTCCTCTTGCCCTAATCCAATTCGTGTTACAGTTTCCTCTTCCAGTGCTGAAGAAGTCGCAGTATTTCATGTGACAGACAATTACTGTTTCAAGAGAATTCCCCTAACCTTTTGTCACAAGTTGAATAACCCCAGTCTGTCACCTGAGCTACCCTTCAGTATTTACTCTTGCAGGGTGCTGTGCTAATTGTGTTGCCCAGAGCATGCTAACGAGCAGTGCTGCTTGTGCCCAG
Organism: Ceyx cyanopectus; assembly: GCA_013401355.1. Taxonomy (NCBI): domain Eukaryota; kingdom Metazoa; phylum Chordata; class Aves; order Coraciiformes; family Alcedinidae; genus Ceyx; species Ceyx cyanopectus. Next base: position 114,704 of record VYZU01075814.1, on the reverse strand, counting down.
TGTAGCATTTCCTCTGTGAAACAGCAGCTGAAACCCCTGCATTTGAAGCCAACTTGCTGACCTCTGTCAGGATGTGTCCTCTGAGGGGCCTGTCAGCCCGAGGGATGGAAGAACCAGCTCCAACAAAAGCCTGGCTCAGCACTAGGCAGCCTGTTCACTGCTTGTTGCTGATCTTTGGTTTATGTAAATCAAAAGCAGCTCAATAAACATTAAAAGATTTAGTGTCAGGAAATTTTTGTGAGCTGATACAATGGGACACGTGTTGGATATAATACATAATAATAAATAGCATAAAGAAAATGACAGACCTGGTCCCTTCCCTTTCATGTTTCCTTTAGATAGGTAGAATATGATCTCTCCTTTATTGCTGATATTAATGTCGCTACTTGGAAAAATCAAGCCACTGACATAAAATATCTCTCTGTATTTGGTATCAAAAGCAGTAAGTGTCCTGTTACTCCAATTATATCTCGATGCAGTGGCTGAAGGCACACACAGTCTGAAATTCTTGTGAGCTTGGCTGGGAGCTTTGATGCTGCAGTGTCACAGGAGAGGGTTTTGGTGAGAAATACTTTACCCTCAAAATAAGTAAATATATAAATAAATAAAGCTTTTCAACTTCATAGCCCAGAGCAAGATTAATTAAGAGGGAAAAATGCTTAATCTATCTGCTCATCATAGAATTAATATATTAAAATAAACAAAGAATGTATTTCCAGCATCCACAGCTAAAAGGGTTATGAATTTCTGTGCATGTTACAGTTGTGTGTCTCTACCTGCAGCTCCCCTCACCATACTGCTCTTTTGGTACCTTATAGCACATCTGTTGATTTTTCCTTTTTTTTTTTAGTTTGTTTGGACTTCTATTTGTTTTAAGCTGCATGTGGTCTTTAAATCAATTGAGATGAAGATTAATAAAAGCAAATTCTGTCATTTCCCTTACGGCAAACAGTCCCTGTTTTTCAAGTGGAGAAATTGAAAACTAGCAAAGTTGTGTGGTTTGAAACAGGAAACAGCATAACAGTTCTTCAAGCATTTGCATAGTCCAATATAGTCTCAAATGTTCTTTTCCCACAAACTGGCTCATTCTCAAATGCATTTTTAAAAAAAGTGCCTCAAAAACTGTTAAATGGGACTTTGTCCTTTACTGGGAATATTTGGGAATTCAACTCAATTGGTATTTTCATCCTACTTCCATCTGTTAAGGCTTCTCACTGGCATAGTTTTTGGGCTGGAATTTTACCATACATCAGCTTTTATCTTCTTATTTTCTGAAAATATTTTTTTTAAAACTGCATTAAAGACTTTAATGCTAGAAATGGTTTGGTTTCTATTTAAATATTCTGAACATCCCTGTTAAAGGCAGATGCAAACTGTACTAAATGTTCTTTATTACTCACACACACACACTATCCCTGTGAAAAACACCATACATCAGAGGCAGCAGCAGTGATTCTTCAGATTTGCCCAGTGACAAGCCACTGTATAGCTAGTCTTTGCTAAAAATGTCAATGTCAACTTTATTTGCCAAAACATGTTTTCCTCTTTCAAGCTGCCAGTCGTCGTTTCAAAATAAATGGAATCCAAAAATCTCATTATTTTTATTGTTTAAAGCCAGCATTGGGTGCAGCTCTGAGGGTCAGAAGGTAACAATACTAATTTACCCCTGTGCTACTGCACTTAGAATATTTAATCTCTTATGACTTTGACATGATGACTGGCTGTATTTCTTAATTTTGTTGTGAAGATTTTGCTAGAGGGCCATGCATCTCCTAATAATCTGCATCAAGACAGAGACAAGTAAGTAATGAATATTGTATGAGGTTCTTTTCCTACAAGTACATCAGCCTGGGCAGGTACCTGCAGAAATCCACAAGCCTGTACCTCATGGTGAAATTGGGACTGTGGTGATGATGGCCAAAGATTTATGTACCCTGCTGCATTCAGTGCATATTTTTAACTGTTCTAAGGTGGTGATAAAGTTCAGCTTTTTCATAGGCTTTTGGCTGGATTGGACAGGGAGCAACAACCTTCCAGCTTTTTAGTGCTAGTGAAGAATTGTTACATTCAACATCCACCTGAGAAAGCAGACTTCTTTTTGCCAGTCCTGTCAGTAAACAGGCTTCTAGCTAAAGCACAGCTGTATCAGAAACACACTTTAATAGAAAACTTGCGCTGGACAGTGTTTTCTGCCTAAGATAATATTTGATTAAATGCTAATAAAAGAGCCGACTGAAAATTCTGTCACCATAATGTTGGCTGTTTAAGAGTAAACGAGACAATTTAATTCCAAGGAGTAACTCGGGGTCATAGTCCACAGATGGATGGAGCCAAAGATTGATTTATTGCTGGGGATAGGAACACACCATTCATGCCATTCATGAACCCCTTTTTTAAAAAAAAAAAAACAACCCAAACAACAGTACTATCAAAAAGCTATCTCTACTTTAAAACCTATGTGGAGTATGAGAACAGAAACACTGACTGCAGCTGAGGAGGCAACACAAGGAAAAAAATCAAGAGCAAAAGTCTCAGCACACAAACAACCTAGACATCCTTTAGGTTCTTGTAAGATTTCTGGCAACAGGAATAAGTGAAGATGGATTTCAAGGAGCATAATGGAGTAATTTCTGTATCTGTAATACTTGGATATTAAATTACATTTATATATCTCTTGCACATTAATTTTCTTCACTAGAACTCTCATAAACATAGAATCTATCCTTGAAAACTTCCCAGATTTATTTCCAGTTTGTGAGTCTGTCTCTATTTTACCAAGATACCTCTGAAATTCCTTACAGTGAGCTGTGGTGGTTATCAAAAACACCAGTATGCAACCTAGGATCCCAGTGCAGCAGCTGTCAGGCTGGTTCCAACCCCCTTCCATTTCTGTGGCACAGATGGACTGATCATCTCCACCATTTGTGGGAGATGAGGTTCTCAAATACTTTTTTTCTGTTGTTGCATGGAGTAAATCTAATGCTATGCAAATAATCTTTAATCAGGGTGAATGGTGATAATCCTCTTTTAGCAAACAAGCACCTATTCTGAAATTACAGTAGGAGATAATAATAGAAAATGAATAGAGGACTATGCAGTTGGATTTTAAAAAGGTAGGAGCTCAACTCATTAAAATTGGTGAGAGCTGTAATGTTTATAAATTAGAGCTTTGTAAAATGTAAGCATGTGGGTTGAATATTTTCGTCTTGCCAGTTATTTATATTCTGTTTTTACAATGACAGGTTTATTGGGGTTTTTAATGCCCGTTTGGATAATTGTTGGTTTTTATCTGTACACTATTTACTAGAGCATGGTCATCAGCACAGTATCACAAACATGAAAGTAGCAGATCTGCCTGCAATTCTGCTCTGTATTACAAATCCTCTCTGTGGAGTAAACCTGTATTTTTAATATGAGGCATATACGGGTGGTGTATCTTTGTCACAGCAATGGGTGCTAGAACACAGTGCAGTCTGTACATTTGAAGAACTGTCCCTTGTGTGAGTGGGAATTTTAGAAGTTTTAGAAGGTTTTAGAAGGAAGCATCCATTTCTGTGTAACTTTAATAAGTGACTAATACTGCCAAATATATCTCTCTAGAATTTCTGAAATAAATGTTCAAATTCTCAGGCATCTCATTTGATTTAGAACCATGCTTAAAATTAAGTTAAAATTTAGCATCTGCAGGCTAATCTTGTGAATACTTGATCCCTGTTGTTGTGTTGGTCTACTAGTTATGGATGAGTCTTTGCACACTGTAATTGTGGCCCCCTAATAAACACCTGTGACATCAGGGCTGAGATGTTCTCAGGTGTAGCAGAGAGGTCATCTTATTAAAGTAAACATATTCATCTTGGATGAAACCACAGTATGTTCTGTTGTCCTCCTGCTCTGAGCAGACATTGATTATACTCAGGACTATCCAGTCACCATGCACCTTTAGTTTCTGAACCAGCACTAAATGTTCCAGCAGAGAGTCACTGCATAGAAATCCCTTGTGGCTTTTGGGCTTCCAGCTTTTAAAATGCAGTTGAGATTGATACCAGGTTGGGGATTCCTCTCTTTGCCTTTCCTGGTCTATGCTAGCAATAGCAGGCATGTGGTCGACTGTGAACATGCTCCAAAGCCTCTACATCAACATGAGCAGAGTGGCAGTTTGAAGCCTTAGGGGTCTGGAAGTGTCCTGTTGCCAGAGGAATTATTTGGCTATTGGCCTTCACATGCCACTGTAATACCACCTTGTCATCTTCTCTGAGCTGCAGCAGAGAAGATAAGAGGCTACTTGGAAATCTATCAAGTATGAGACAATTGAGGTTTCCTTTTTCATTTATCTTCTAAATTGATGAATACTTTTGCAAAAAACTTCATGCAATTTCATGCAAACATTATGTTTGTTCACATCTCTTCTTCCAGGGTCTGCTGGAATTGTGATGGGAAGGGGGCTGCACAAATAATAAACAGCAGAATTACTTGATGGGCTGCAGTGCCTCTTTGCAACAGGATGAGGGCCTCAGTTCTGTATGTCTGGGTAATGTAACTGAGATCTTAGACTTCGTTGTCTGTTTTTGTTGCTGTTTTTCTCCAAATAAGTACCACTTAAAGTACAAAAATATTAGGCTGCATTAAAACTGTAAGTGATGGGCTAGTAAATGCAGTTGAGAATTCATTGGGAAAATGGTAGGTGATGTTAGTGTGTGTGAATAACTACAGCTGGAATCTACAATTGCAGATCATCACTGGCATAATATTTTATCTGTGATTTTTTTCTGTTTTGTTTCTTTTTTTTTTTGTCCTTAAAGCTAGTGTTCAAATACTTTAAACATCAAAGTCTTCCCTTCACATTATTCATGCTTGCAAATGTCTCATCGTGCAGTAGAATGATCAGAAAGGTATGTCTCTTTAGATATGGTAAATCAATCTTGTGTCCTTCTGGAAAAGTGGTTGGCAATGATTTTACGGTTGTTAGCTTGAATTAAATTGGAGGGTTTTTTTACCTTAATATTTAAAAAACTTTCAAGCAACTTTTCAATCATCCTCTTCTCACCTTTCCCCAAAAGTAGAATCTTCCTTACTTTGTTTCATGAGCAAGCCAATTCCTTAATCTATTTCTAGGGACATTCAAATGAAATTCAACAGAAAACATCTAAGAAAAAATGGAAAGTCGCGTTGAAAATCTGCATTTGTACCCACCACATCTGGGACTGTACAACCAAAAGCTTTGTGATTCTAAGGGCTCTGCTATAGAGGTGGTACTTTGTAGGTCTGACATGGTCTTTTTTTATAACTTTTTCTGACCACATTGGGGAAGACCCGAACTTGGGCAGTGTCCAGCTGATAATGGGGATCTTGGTCATATTCAGTTGCTGCACAATTTGCACTTTACACTAGCTGGCAAAACAAACAAACAAAAAAAATCTAGTTGTTCTGTATTGGTTGAGTTTAGTAGCTCCAAATGAACTGGGGTCAGATGAACTTGAAGTCTGTTGCCTTGATGAGTTGCATAGTGGGTTCAGCAGATAATGGCTGTAAGACAGATGCTTTACTAAAGGTTCTTTTTCAAATCTTTTCATTCCATCTTGTTTGAAGTGAAATTTACTGTCCCTGACCTCATTAGCTAAGTAGAACAGTATTGTGAATGCAGAAGCAACTGAAGTGTTGTTCTATATCAACATCTTTGTGCCAAGATGGAGTGTTCTGCAGTAACCAAAAGTCAACAGAAGCAAAGATAATTGTTCAAGATCAACACTGTATGAGACCTAGTGCAGCTTCAAGGAGAGGCACACACAATAGCAAGGTTTGGGTTTTTAAGCTGTTGTTATTGCAGCCTCAGCTGTTTGACAGTCCAGTAGCAGCTCAGAAGTGCCCCAGGGCAATAAATCATTTTTCCTACATTAGAGGAGGTGTCTATGACAGATGGCTATTTTAGAGTGCTGACTGGTTTTTTTTAGTCTTTACCTCTAGCTCCTTAACATCATCTTCATCTTCAGCCAGCTATCCTTCATCCAGGTGTTTATTCTGGCTGAGCACAGTGACAGCAGGGAGATATAAAGAGCATGATCAACTATAGTCTGTAATTTGAATACATAGTATCTTGGTGTTTTTTTATAACAGCTTCCTAATCCATCTTGGATGATATGAGTGAAAACATGAGCCCTATGGAGATGAGTAGGAGTATAAAAAAAAAAAAAATCAGTGAAAGAGGATGGATTTATGATTTGGAATGGGATCCTGGAATTGCCTCTGGCTTCTTCCATTGATTTGGAACAAGCTTCCAATGCCTTCCCATGCTCTCCATTTGTAAGATGGGTTGGCAATCGAAGCTGGTTGGCATAGTTTCAACAAAAGCACTTTCACTGGAATCCAGATGTTGCATATATTGGTTTTCATCTAGTTATCTTTTTGCAATATCAGCCCTTCTGAGGGAAGAAAAATTGGAACCTGACTCTTTTGGGCAGGAAGCAGTGGCTTCAGCTCCACACTGTTTGTGTGTAAACATTTCAAAGCTTTTTGGTTTTGTTCCAATGCAAAAAGAAAATAAATCTTCTGACCTTGAATTATTTCCAACAGTACTACTGCCATCCTTCAGTCAGCTCTAATAGTGTGTCTTTCGTAACTTGCTTTGGGGTCTCTGAATGAACAGTGATCTGTAAGATCTGGCTATTATTTGAGTGGTGTTAGGTAAGGTTTCAGCCATGTAAGTAAGTTTTCATGTTTTTCTATACATGCCATAGACTGTTTTAAGCGGATCATTTTAGAAGGGGCAAAAAGAAACCTGTTTGACTGGAGTCAATCATGGATTAAATAATATATTTGAAATAGCCTATTTACAACTGCAGTGATGTGAAAAAAATCTCCATCAAAACTTGGTAAACTCTCTGAGATGGTAAAGGTGTTTTACAACTCATGGGTCAAACTATGCACTCATGTGTCAGAATCCAAACTGAATTCTTGTGGCCAGCTTGTGAACTTGAAGTTTATAATGGAAATAGTGATCTAACAGTTCTTAACCATATGAAGACCAGCAGGTGTTGCTATAATATATTAAATGCTGTGAAGGCATCCAATAACCTACACTTGAGCATTAGTTCAATACATTTTCTTAAATCAATTGGTATTTTCTAGGAAATCGTAATGCTCTGACAGACTTGCAATAAGACTACTACTGAAATAATCAAAACACTGGGAAATTGCAGGTTCTGGGCCACTTCTGCTGAGCTGACAGTTTTACTACTGCTTCAGGGAAAGAACATCTGACCCTGCATTTAGGTATTATTTGTGTTTAAGAATACAGTACTGTAGGAAGTAACCAAATCCTGTACAGAGTTGTATTGTTTGCAAGAGATCACCTTGCAGACACCTGTGGCATCTTTTGCAAGGGATAAGATTAGATTATAGTGATACTCTAGAATTGTTCAGTGCTGCTGATCCCTCCAACACAGGTTTCATTGGTGATCGCCAAAAGACAAGGGAATCATTACTCTTAACACAGAAACATGTCTTGTCAAATTAGAACCTCGGGGGCTTGGCAGAGGTTGAACAACAGGGTGGTCAGAAGTAAGACAGCAGTGAAGAGTTTATACCTCAAGAAACCCTGAGCAGGCCTCACCAAGTTATAGTGAATTAAGGGAAGTTGTAACTTTTGCTGGATTTTGAGCTTGGAAGCTCCTGAAGTTAAAAAGTAAGGATGAAAAGAAAAAAAATATATCATTCTATACTAAGGGTTATATTATAGTGTATGCAACCCTCAAAGTGAGATGGTATGCAAAGGAGGACCACTGTGAACAGGAATGGAGGAGCTGCCAGCTGAAAGTTCTTGCTTAATGTCCATAGGTATCAAGCTTAGAGATCTTGGAAATTCTTCAGCAGTCACTGGATGTATGTGTGTGAGAGTTAGACTACATATGAATTATTTTTTTTTAAATGAGGGTGGTGGTTGTCTGGAATGGTGGTAGGTGCTCCATCTCTGGAAACATTTAAGGTGAGGCTGAATGGGACTCTGAGCAACATGATGTAGTTGAAGGTATTCCTGCTCAGTGCAGTGGGGTTGGACTAGTTATCTTTAATGATCCAACCCAAACTATTCTATAATTCTGTGGTTTTTATGTTTGCTTGGCAAGGGCTTCTCTTGCATGTGGATGTGGTCCCAGCCATGTTACTTCACATAGGATCACTACCAATGCTGTACTTTGGCTTCCAGGAAACCCTTGGGAACCAAGTAGGTTACCAGCTCTCCCTCTTGCCAGGAACAAGTGAACTTGTTTCACCTTGTTTCCAGCAGTGAGGTGCGTGGGGTATCTGTGCACTATGGGCTGCACCCATGGGCAAGGTCCTGTCCGTTCTCAGGAGTGATGCTGGGGCAGGATAAGGGCCCTCTAGGTGGGCAAGGAAGAGAAAATGGCCACTGGCGTGTTCTACGGGAGAGAAGGACCCAACTCCTCTGCCTCGTTCACCGATCCCTCGTGCGTGCTGCGCCGCAGGGCCCCCGGGCGGGCGGCAGCCCCGGGCAGGGCCGGGATGCAGGGCGGGGAGCCGCGGGCGGGGCGGCTCGGCTCGGCACCGCGGCTCCACCGTGTGCATGTAGATGAGATCCCCCGGAGCACGTCACTCCGCACCGGCGCTCTGCGTTTGGGGCGGCGGAGAGCGAGGGCGGGCGGGGAGCGGGAGCCGCCGGAGGAGGAGAAGCGGCGGCGGCTCCGCAGCCAGCAGCGGTTCGGCTCCGCGCCCCGCGCTCCCTGCGCGGCCCCCCCCTCCATGCCGGCCAGCCCGCCGCGGCGCGGCCCCC
>VYZU01075814.1:59817-98428 GCA_013401355.1 Ceyx cyanopectus | reverse complement strand
TATTTGAACTACTGTTGCTCTATTTAGGCACACTAGGAAGAAAAGGTCTGAAGGTTTGGTAGAAAAGAGGGTAAATCTCTTTTGTAAAACAAAATTGCATTCAGCTCTTCAAAATCTTGACAAATACAAAAAAATAATCTCCATTCCAGCAGCACATCAGTGATTTTGAAGTCTCTCCCTGTACTCTGTGTTTCATATACTGGTAACTGTTTTTTTTTAATGTAATGTTTTTGCTTTTTGTGTTTGTCAGTGGGAAGAAAGCATTTTGACAGAAAAATCACATGGTACTTTTATCATTGACTCATTTATTTCTGTAGAACTTGAATAATTTGCACTATATATGATTAAAAGCAATGTTTACAGAGGTGGAAAGAAACTCTTTGACTGTTGGTTTTGTTACCTTTTAGGAGGTATTTCAGTTCCATTTCTTTCCTTTTTTATGTAGATGGGCTGCACCTGGAAAAGCAAATATGGGTCTGTCATCTTTCTAGTGTAAAGCAGCAGTGTGGTTGTTGCACATCTATAATCACCATACAGGTTTAGAGGATTAGAAAACCTGTCTTTCATTTAATACTCTTGGTAGTAGGTGGTGGGGTTTGTTTTCTATTTGATTTTTATTTTTTTTTTACTAAGTAAAAGCATGTAGTAGTTAAACCAAGAGCATCATTTAAGAATGCAGTTCCAGCCACTGAGTCCATGGCTGTTCTCCAAGGAAATAATAAGATTTATGAAAGGAAGGAAAAGAAATGAGTCATGTTTAACAAATCTTTCTTTTATTAATGCCTCTCTCTAACCCTACTAATGGGTACTCAGTCTCTCTTTCTCAGTATAATTGGCATACTTTTTTATTGTTGTTATTATTTGTGGGGTTTCACTTGGTAGCCATTTCCATCACTTAGTTTAAATGAAGAAACTGAAAAGGGAGAAAAAGAAAAAGAGCCTGTGATGTTTTGGATAACAGGAAGGAAGAAAGACAACGACAGCAGAGCTGCTTCCAACCTTGTTGTAGTCCTATTGATCAAAACTGTCCTCTGAAATAAGAGAACTTAGCTTCTGAGAATGAAAGCCAGATAAAGATCCTCCCACTGACCCAAAGTCATCTTTTCCTGAGAGCACAGAGCTAAAGCAGCCAAGTGCTAATTGAATGTGTATATGACTTGTGTCTGCTTTTCCTAAAATCCCTACCTATGGTGCCATGGAAATGGCTATGAATGTCTGAAAGCCTCATAGGTGGAGGTAAAACCTATTTCAAGGACAGCAGGGCAGACAAAACAGATGAAAAGTTATATTTCTGCCCTGTAGTATTTATGCTTTGAGTTGTTCTGGAATACCCAGGTTTCCCAGACAGTTTCGGAGAGAAGCTACAGCACAACTGACACTTGCTGGTTACTTGACAAGTCCTGTAGGACATAAAAAGAGCATAAAAATTGCCCATAGCAAGGCTGTCTCCTAAGCCACAATTTGCTTGACTTACGGAACAGAAGAGAGTAATCAGGGATCAGTGTGATGCAACTTGGTTTCAGACCCTCTCATTTAGCTTGGGTTACTTTGAGTTCAAATGCTTGGTAGTGCTGCTGGGAAGGAAGGTGACAATCTTGGTTCTGTAATTCATTTCTGAGTCTGATCTGCCAGGTTTTAGAGTTCTTACTTGTAAACTCTCCAAGATGCTGAAGGATGTGGAATATCTTCAGAAGATAGCTTCAAAGTTTGGTAGACCTCATCTTTTCAATGTTGGTTCACTTCTAATTTTTGTCCCGTCTTCTTTTGTTGCCTGCAGTATCTGCACTGTAGCATGCAAGAGTGTGGCATGGGTAACCTGTGTGACTTCTCTGGCCCTGATGTTTTGAAATCCCAAGAGCAGTAGGAAAGGACATTCATTTGCATCAACAAGAGGTTCTCTCAAACAGAGACAATTGAGGATGGCATAACTATTTGTGACAAAATGGTCCTTTTTTCAAATTGAGCTTCATCTCCTGAAGTGATGTCACATCTGAGATCTGGTGAAGATCTAAGTGAAGTGAGCTCTGTGTGTGTGTGTGTGTGTGTGCACAAGTCTGTTGACATGCAAGGAAGTGGCATCATGGAGCAGAGTTTCCTTATCCTTCTGTTTGACTTTCTCTTCCCACAGCAAGAGAAGTAGTTCTTTGCACTAGCTTTTTATGTCACTCATTTTAGCTAACTTAGACTTATTGCTGAGTGTGGAATGACAGTGCAGCAGCACTTCATGGGAAATCCAGTGGAGCTCTCACACCAGCTTCCTGCTCTGGCAGGGTGATTGGACTTAGATGGTCTCCAGAGGTTCTTTCCAACCCCTACTGTTCTGTTATTCCTGCTCCTGTTTTGTCAGAGTTTATTAGGCATTAAAAAATGCCTAACTCCATTTGTTAGGTCATTTCATTTCTGAATAACTGTGTTTGTGCCTCTTATGTCATCTTGCCGAAATGCAGGTAGAGAGGGCTTACTTCGATGTCTATAAATAGATTTGTTGGTCTTGTAGCAAGAGGAATAAATTGATGTTTTCAGGATAAAGTAAACCCACCTGATATTTGCCATCAGGCTGTTGCTCTGTGTGCATTCTGCCAGTCTTGCAAAGCTGTCTTGTGAAGCAGATGTGGTTACCTGCCTCTCCCTTTATTTTACTTGGTTGGCTTTTCATGGGGATCTCCTCTCAAACCAAGGAAGAGCCTGACCATGAGTTGGTTTTGTATCTTCAGTGAGGGGAGTTCTCAGTGAAGCCATGCATTAGAAAAGGGCCAGTTCTGGGAATCTCTGAAAAAAATGGTAGAAGGCGTTATATATATAAAATTTATTTTCCAAACATGTCCTTGATTACTGGCTTTGGAGGACAGTCTGAGGTCACCTGCAGGGTAGATAGCTGAGGAGACAATAGACTGATTCTGCTTTGTCATCATGAGCAGTGTGGATGCATAGTTTTCTCAGGGGCTGAAGAGCTGTCTAAGTAAATGAGTAAAACATTTTTAGAAAAGGTGAGGATATAGATTTCTGAATATTTTAAGCCTTGCACCACCCCCTATGGAGCTCTTCTGTAGAAGCCCTTTCACTTGCCACCACAGTCTGATTTATACTTATAATACTTGAGCTGTAATTTGCATGTCATCCTGGGAGAATGGGCAATCATTAAGAAAACTAAACTAAGGGAGAGGTTTTTTGAAAGAGCTTCTCTAAGCACTGTTATTTAAAAATGGTTCTGTCAGGCAGAGCTATTTGATGTGAGATTACTACAGGAGAGGTTACCTATTTCACAGCATCATTTGGAAATGGCATCTAAATAACCCAAATGCAGTGGACGCAAATACAAAGGAACATGTTGTGCCCCTGGGATTCTTTAGTGCATTTCCTTCAGTCTTAACCTCCTGGGCTAAATGTTTGAGCAAATGCCTAAGCAGCTGCTGTAATGCCAGGATCTCCCCTGGGTTGAATGGCCATTGTAAAATGGCATAGCACTGGCAAAAGTTGTGCTGTCCCCCAACAGATCCCTGATGCCTCTTTCCTTTCTGGAAGGCCAAGACATGACTGTGGAAAGAAGCTGCTGATGTAAAGGTCTTTGTTACCTGTGTCCAGGAGGACAATTCCTTGGCTATCCAAACAACTGCTTTCCCCTCTTCAGGCAATTAGCTGTGGTGGGAGGGAGAGGAGAAAATCTGAGCCTGTGTAGGCAAAAGGCATCCAAGGAACTCAATTATCTATCTTTTAGTTACATTTCAGAGCTACTTATACAGGCAATCCAGTTGCCTGCACTGGAGTACTCATGAGAGTAAGTGTTCAGCAGTGTAAGGGTCTGACACTTTACAAGGCCTGACTCAGACCAGGTTTGCTAGAATTGCATTTGAATCACTGTCTGGTACAAGCAGCATAGTAAGTCCCCTAACTAGGCTTTAATGTCTCATAAACTGGTCAGGGAATAAAATGAATCCTACCAGGTCTCTGTCTTCTGTGAAGTCCTTTAAATAGTCAGGTACTGTGAAACACAAATACTACCTATAGAGGTTCACCAAAGGCTGTGTTGGACTCTGCAGAAATCCCTGTGAGGGGTGTCCTCTGTCATAGGCTTCATAGACCTGTGAAGCACAGAGCTGGTCCCCATGGGACCACCAGTGTGTAACTAGTTTTTGTTCCTAGGGAGAGCTGTTAAAAATCTTCTCTGTGATACAGTCAGCAGTCATGTTTAGTATGGAAGCTAAGTCAGGTACAAATCCCACACTGCTTTTTAGAACCACAAACCACAGATGCTGTCAACCCCTGTTCTGCTGTCAGCAGTGCGTTGTGTGGACAGTGACAGATACTGCTGGTTGGATGGGGTAACTTGCTCAAATAGGTTTTTATGCCTGTAGAAACGATCCAAATTCTCCTCAGCTCACCCATGCACGTAGTGCTGTTGAAGTCAGTTGCCTAAATTCATCTGTGATATTGATCCAGCAGCTTCAACACAGCTAGTAGTTACCAGCAGAGTAACTCCAGTAGTAAATTTACCAAATGAAGGTACTTCTGCCACAGGATGAACAGTCTATTAGCTAGTTATGATGATGTATATGTACATCATAATATAAAGGATGAATTCACACTTTGTCCCTGTACTGCTTGAGTATGATTAAGAACAGGATCCTTCCTCCTTGAAGGCTTTGAAGTAATTCCCCTTTCTAGTGTGGATCAGCTGAGCTTTGTGTTTCTACCTCTGACCCTGACTGTGGGAGTCTTTGATTGCTTCTGTGTTTGCACTTGGACCAGGAGGTCAAATTAGCAACCTCATCATGGCTGTTTTGTTCCTTGTACCCAAGTAAGCTTTGTTCAGAGATTTATTTGTATTTCCACGACACTGCGCAGTACTGCCTACCTACCATGGAGCAAAACTGTATCTTCTCACACTGTGTCTGTGACATATGCTCATATGCTGCTGGACACAACCCCACATGCCTCAGCTGCTTCCTGCGCTCACATGGACATCACTCCCCCCATCCCTCAGCCAGTGCCTGTGTGGTGGAAGCCCTGCACTTTTTGACCTTTGAGATCTGCTCCTACCTATGTTAATTTTTGCCTTCACTTGACAGCGCTGAGCAAACTGATGCCTGCCTCACAGGGTCTAACTGGGATTCAAAACTAGGCCTTTCCTTACATTTTCATTAATAAGTAATTTTAGTGTGTGTGCAATTAAATGTGTGTGGGTTACCTATATCCTAGCCGAATGCTTTAATCACCAGTGTGTTGTTTAAAAAATAAAACCAAAAAGAGGATTATATAATTTTGCCTTTTCCTTAAGTGAAGAATAAAACCTCTGCCACATTCTTTAGAGCTGTGGGTCTTATGTGGGCAAACATTTTCAGACCTCAAAGCAAGCTTTTCATCCCCACCTCTGTTGACTAGCCCCATCTTGAGCCTCAGCCAAAGGCTTGATCTCTCCCTGGAGGGAGAGCAAGTCCTTCCTGCCAGCCCTCAGCTCAGATCCCAGGTGTTAGTACCTAGAAGTTATCCTTAGTGTGTTAGAACACTTCGGAATGCATCAAAAACTGGAACTTATGCAAGGTCACACAGTCTCCAATTCCTGTCTCTCACAGCCCAGACTAGCAGCCTTGCTGAATTTCTGCTGTACCAAAAGGGGCTTTGTGCACAGGAGCTCCTTTTTCTTGGAAGGTATCCACCATGACAGCTGGAAAGCCCTCTCCTGCAATACTGAAGAAGTTGTCTTCTCATTTTGTACCTGGCATTTTTGGTGGGGTGATAGGGTTAATTGGTTGTTTTTCATTTGGATTCTTTATGATGGTTTTGTATTTTATTTGGCAATGGGGCCTTACTGCCCTTTTAGAAATGGAGTTTATTTTTTTCTGCAGCTCTCATATGCCTCTAGGATGTGAAGCTTTTGTAAATAGAAGTGGGGTTTTTTTTTATTTTAACTCATTTTCANTTCACCTGAAAGTCACATGCAGACAACCAAACTTTTTCACTAAGTTGATCTATCCATGGAGTCCACTCAATAAAAAGAAAATTCTAGAAAAGGATTTCAAGCACCGAACTGTAACAAACTCATAGCAAGCTTTATGCACACGTAGGTTAGGGTTTCTTTTAACTCCAGTCAACTGGTAACTCCAAACTGAATTCCATTTATTCCCGAGATCTTTTCTCTCACCTTCCAACACTAAATATCTTGCCTCAGAAATTATGAGCTGCTAGATTTATAAACATTGATCACAACTGTTAACTTCTTATGCCCAAATAAGAGACAAACAAAAAAGACTAATCAAATTTGAACATCTGAATCCCCACCCATGGAATAACCGGAGCCTCTTTCCACATCACAGAAGGCTATAGGCACAGACACTAAAATATCAGCCTGGCAACAGGAGACTGCTGACTCACCTCACGATCCAGCAGGACGGGAGACACCACAGTGACAATGTCTCCCTTCTCGGGGTCGATGTAGAACATGTTGGGGGATGGTTTGGTGGGTGTCTGCCGGAGGATGTTGTAGCGCAGGAGAGCGTTGTCGGTGCTGGAGTCGTCCGCGTCAAACGCCGTCATCCGCATCACAGTCGTCCCTGCAAAGAGGGGCAGACAGGACACTGCAGTTAGCAGGAACATGGAAACTTCTGCTGCCTTCCCAGGGACAACAGGTGGGCACAATATGTATCTCAGCCAGTCTACCAAGTAGTTTCACCTGGTGTTTAGTCTGTACTTATATTGGTTTCACTTGGTGCTGAGCTAAACCCAAAAAGACCAGGGTTTCTGGGTGGCAGCAAACATGGGATTCTAACCTCAGTTCCCTGTATTTGAATGCTTTGTTGCCATCCATATTAACTGCATTTCACCAAATGAAATACAGCTGTTATCTTTTGCACTTTGAATTCCACAGGGAAAAAGTCTACAGGATATTTAAGATGAAGATGACACTGCTGAAATAAGAGAAACAGCTCTGTCTTCACTTACACAGTTTCAGAATTGGTTTGGAACTGTAATTACAGTCAGCCACACATTTTGTAATGAAACCTACATTATTCTAATTTCAATTGGTACAAATCTATGGGCTTATAGTATGAAACTCAATAAAGCCCCCACCTCTCTCTACTGCCAGGCTCTCTCAGTGGTGAAGGTTTGGGTTTTTGACAGCATGCAGTTCTGCTGCAGAGTGCAGTAAGGAAATGCTCATGACTGCAGAGACTCCTAAATGATGAACAGAGGAAAAACCTCACTCTTCTCCTACATCACAATTAATACTGGGAGGACTGAAATGCTGCAAATTATCTACTTAGCTAGCAGAGCACGTACACCTGCATCACAGGATCAAGCCTTTCCCCTTCCTTAGAAAGGCACAGCAGAGCCTACCTATGTTAATTTTTGCCTTCACTTGACAGCGCTGAGCAAACTGATGCCTGCCTCACAGGGTCTAACTGGGATTCAAAACTAGGCCTTTCCTTACATTTTCATTAATAAGTAATTTTAGTGTGTGTGCAATTAAATGTGTGTGGGTTACCTATATCCTAGCCGAATGCTTTAATCACCAGTGTGTTGTTTAAAAAATAAAACCAAAAAGAGGATTATATAATTTTGCCTTTTCCTTAAGTGAAGAATAAAACCTCTGCCACATTCTTTAGAGCTGTGGGTCTTATGTGGGCAAACATTTTCAGACCTCAAAGCAAGCTTTTCATCCCCACCTCTGTTGACTAGCCCCATCTTGAGCCTCAGCCAAAGGCTTGATCTCTCCCTGGAGGGAGAGCAAGTCCTTCCTGCCAGCCCTCAGCTCAGATCCCAGGTGTTAGTACCTAGAAGTTATCCTTAGTGTGTTAGAACACTTCGGAATGCATCAAAAACTGGAACTTATGCAAGGTCACACAGTCTCCAATTCCTGTCTCTCACAGCCCAGACTAGCAGCCTTGCTGAATTTCTGCTGTACCAAAAGGGGCTTTGTGCACAGGAGCTCCTTTTTCTTGGAAGGTATCCACCATGACAGCTGGAAAGCCCTCTCCTGCAATACTGAAGAAGTTGTCTTCTCATTTTGTACCTGGCATTTTTGGTGGGGTGATAGGGTTAATTGGTTGTTTTTCATTTGGATTCTTTATGATGGTTTTGTATTTTATTTGGCAATGGGGCCTTACTGCCCTTTTAGAAATGGAGTTTATTTTTTTCTGCAGCTCTCATATGCCTCTAGGATGTGAAGCTTTTGTAAATAGAAGTGGGGTTTTTTGTTATATTAACTCATTTTCAAGCAAGCTTTATGTTGTAGAAAAGATTGGTGGTATTCTTCCCTGTGCATACTGAACTGAAGGCAGTGATAAGACTAAAAATATCCCCAATTGAAATAGCATTGTATAACCCAAAGGTTAGCCTTCCTCAGGATTAAAATTTGCAGTCACTTCATAGATTCCTTATAAGGCAGATTTCTAGTCATCCATCCATGTGTAAAATCAGGCTACTGATAGCTGCAGAATTTTGTAGCTGCAAAACTCAGTCCCATTGGTGAGGACCACAAGCACAAACCTGCTGACAGAAGATGCTGGTACTCATTGTGCTGCTGTCAGCTGGCCAGCAATGCTTCCGTGTCCCTGTGACATCTGTCCTGGAGGTGCTGAGCAGGGACTGGGTACTGTTCACACCTCTAATGGAAAAAACAGATTTTACTGGAGCTGTTGATCCTAAAACATGATGATAGATTGCAGGTGGCTCCGTGTAACAGATGGGAGGAGAGTATGAGGGAAGAGTGAGCTGATCGTGTTTGAGGTATAAACCAACCTTATACTAAATTGCCTAGCTGCTGAAATAGTTGATGCTTAGAATTTACACAAGAAGTGAGTGGGTTTGGATTGGAAAAATGGATGTTTGAGTGGTTTAGGTGTTAGCCTGTGGTAACCTTGAGTTTGGAAACCATTTTTTTTTTTTTGGTAGTTCTGTTACATGATTCCTGTGTCACATGGAGAATTCCCAGAATCCAGGTCTGCAGATTTAGTCTTCTGACTTCCAGCACCACCACAGAGATATGGGCAGCCAAATGTTCCACTGGAGCCTGCTTGTGTATTTCTTCCTGGACACCAGTCTTTTCTCCCACTTCTTAATTATCTTTTGCATTTGCTGGAAATTGCATCCCTCTCGGCACTTTAAGAATGCCTTATGTTTATTCACTGCTAGTGTTGTAGGGAACAGTGAAAAGATTTTCAGGTATTAATTAGAAATTTCCATCTTTCTTCAATTTAATATTTGGCAAACTCATCCTTCCCAGGATGCTCCTTTAGGCATAGACCCGAACATATCAGCACCTGCACTGAACACTTTGCTCTCAGCTACTCCATCTTTGAATACACAAACCCAATAATCTTTGATTTTAGAACCGTGCCAGCCTGATCCTCCTCCTGAAGCAGATCCATCTGGCTCAATGTGTTTCAGTCAACAGAAAATTAACTCTGGTACAGAAGTGACTATTATAATGCTAGTATCCAGTGGGGTTATATGTAAAACTTCTGTTTTCTGAAAGACTCAGCCTGGTGTGGTTCCTATATTCTTGGCCATATTCTCATTTCAGGCCTACAAAACTCTACGTCAGGCTGAAGAGAACCCTCTTAGATTAGGTCAGGGAATTAAGAATTTCTTATGTGATTTGTTCTGAACCTGATCTGCCTAATAACTGGATTCTGTGTCTCCCTTTTTCTGTCATGCATAAGAAAGTTCACAAAGTGAGATTTTTTTTAAAGTCTTCCTTGCACAGAGAGTGAAGAGAAGATAAGCAGAATGGAGGAGAAATATTCATGAGAGAACAAAGCCATGGCCTAACTTTGAAGCTGGATGGTGCAGCCCAGCATGCCAATGGACAGGGGCTGAGTGATGCAGCCCTCGGAGGAGGCGTTGATCTGCACAGGCAGCACTCTGTGTGCTACAGCCATGTGTTCAGGCATCTCTCAGCCTCTAATCTGACAAATGCTGCTGTCTTGGAGAACCAGTGCACATTGAGGAAGAAAGAGACCAGGAAAACAATGGAAAACTCTTCTTATTCCAGTTGCTTATAGGCAATGCAGTAAGCACGGGCTCCGTGTGAGTCATGCTAAGGGCTGCTCTAGCTATAAGGAGAGGTAGAGCCCCCTTTGCAGCACTGTGTACAGCAGGTTACTCTGGTAAAGCCTGTAACACAGTTTGACAATTCATGTTAATGTAGGTTGTTAGTGAATATTCTGGACCAGAATTTCAAGTCCTGAAAGCTGTCTCTTACATAGTCTATTTACAGCACTGTAGTAGCAAGGTCAGAATTGGGCCCAAAAGACCAACACCAATTAGACATGACTAGGCAATGCTCTGGGTGATGGTAGGCTGAGATATCCTTTGCATGTTGTACTATCAAAAGACAAAGCTGGATATTTCTGGATATAGATTTATTTTGGAAAATAATTCAGTGTATGATCTTTTGGGTTTGTCCCTGAACTGGAAGAAGATGCCTCTAATCTGTTTGATGGGTGATATTGATACTGATGCCTGTGCTAGCTGTGAGTGTCTCAGCATATGGTTGTGAAACTAGAAGCAATTATTTTCAAAAGGATTTTGACAGATACTGAACTGACAAATTCCCTGCTAAAAAAAAAGAAAAAAGAAACCAAAACAAAAAGGTTTTGTTTGATACTCTGCTGATGAGGCTGTGTGGATTTGGGATCATACTTTGCTTTCAAAGGGAGGGAGGGAAAAGCACCCTTACTATAAACAATCAAAAAGATTAATTTATAATAAATGCCAGGGTTGCATGGAGTCGGGTGTCCTGCTGTCACAGTGCCTCACCTCTGAGTCTGGGTCTCTCCCTTTCAAAGAGAAGAAGTGTTAATTTAGTGAGTCAGGCATTTCTATGTGAGTTTTCTTTAACATGGTATCTTTAAGGGAAAAGTAGTTTTAAATGGGGTCAGAGACACACCTCATTATTTCATTAGGAATTCCCTGATCTGTGACCAAAACCAAGTTTTGTCACTCAGCCTGATTCTCATCACTGCCGCTAACATGTGAAGCTTGCAGAGACAGGACCTGGGGGCTAAAGGAGCAGCTTCAGTGCTAGCTTTTGAGAAAATGCTTAGAGCTGCTGAAATACAAGACCTGGGCTTAGGAGACCTGAAGCTTCCTTTGCTCTTTAGCTGTGGTGCCAGCTCAGCTCTGCTCTTTTCATCCCCTTCTCTTTTCTGTGTCCTCTGCTTAATTGAAGAGGTGAGTCCAGCCCAGTCTGTGCAGCATCTTCTCTCATGATACTGTTGGTCAGTGATATAAATAACAGCCAGACATCCAGCAGACCTAGGCATCCAGTAATTTCCACAATTAATCCTAAAAATGTGTTCAGTTCCTTAAGCAGCAAAACCAAGAAAGTTGACTTTCTTATGGGTTGGTATCCTTAAGGTGAATCCTTGGGTGGTCTCTTATAGTTCCAACAGGTCTCTTGTATTTGATCTTTCACGTAACCTCTTCTCTCAGTAGGAACGTTTTAATGCAAGTTTCATCCCAGGTGTGGAATTCTGTGACAGCAGAAATGTAATTTTTGGAGACCTCTGACTGTCTGCCAAGCTTTGGCTGAAGTTAGACACAGTCCTCAAAACGTAACGAGCAGAGATGAGAGGAGGGTAAGGGAGAGGGAAGCCAGATGATAGACAAATGCAGACTGCATGATCCCACAAACTGTTTGTTTCTTAGCATGTCAGGCTAAAAATTGCATTGGTGACAAATGGGATTTTATAATTTAAACACAAACATGAAAATCAAGTTCTGAGCTTTTAGAGGAGTCAGACTCTGATCTTAATTTTGAATTCCTCTGCTTACTCTGTTAATTGGCAGTATGTTAGCACAAACATCTTTTTCCCTGTTTTTCTGTTTACTTCAGCTCTAGCAGCATGAAATTTCTCTGACACTACACCAGTACTGCAGGACTTTATTTTCAGCTTCCTAAAATGGCAGACTTAGGTCCCACTAGTTTGTCTTACTGCTTTTCAGTAGTAACTGAATAATTCAATTATGTGAGAAGCAGAGAAATGATCCTGTGCTGCTCTTTCCTAGGCAGTGTTAAGGATGTGCTGCTGCTCACCTCATCAGATATCCTTCATGGCCCAGCATTGGCTTTCACTGGGACCATTTGGTGCTGGAAAGCTCTTTCTGCTTACAGGAAAGTTGGGACTGTCCTGAAGTTTAAGTGTGACCATATACATGTCTGCTTTTTGTCCTTGAGAAGTGATGTAAGCTCAGACCTCAGTTTTCTGAAATTCAGATTCTTGCCTATCTCTTTACTGGAGGATCTGCTCCTGTATAAAGGAACCTTCTATCACTGCCTTAATTTCTTTCTTTACCATGTAATTTAACATCTTAAAATGTAGTCAAAGTAGAAACCTGGGACACATCAGGAGACATTCTTTTATGGAACTCCTGCATAAAGTAAAGGAAAACTTTGAAGAAAAAAATTAGTCTTTGAAAACTTGAGTTTCTTTTTACATAGCCTTGGTGATAACCATCTAAGCACTCCTGCAGTCAGTGGCATTAGGAAAGTAAGTTGGAGAATCCTGATCGACAATTTCAAATACTTGTCTATTGTCTCTATATATGATCTGAATTCTATATGCGTGTGATAGCTTTAAACTTGCTCTCTAGGTGGATCAGAGTATTGTGTGGTTACCCAACACACCTCACTTTTGCCAGGCAGAGCCTGCTTTGTCTTGCAGTGAGGTTGTCAGGGACTAAACAGGCAATTCATAACGTCCCGACCGGCGGTGCAGCCAATCTCGTTAATAATGGATCAGGTGTTACAGCCTCCCTGCTTTTTGAAGTGCCTCTAACAGTGGATCCTGACTTTCCCGCTCCTGGAAGTCTGAGTCAATTTGTCTTTATATCAACAATAAACCAGAAAGGGCAGAAATCAAAGCAAGCAATGCTTTTATTACCGCTTCTAAATAAAACAGTGTGCCAATATTTTTTGCCTAACATTACATCTTTATTTTCTCAAATTTATTGACAATTGCTATTTATCCTTGTTACTATTTTTTTTTCCTTTTTTCAAAACTATCTCATCCTTTGATTTACTCCAGAGGATATGGTATCTAATTATTCTTCTTTTTCCCTGAAAAAAACCCTGATTAGTTGTATACGTTCACCATGGGACATTGGGGTTTTTCTTTCTAAATAAGCTTTCTTTTATCAATTTCAGGCATGAACATTTCTGTCTCTAGAGCCAAAACCCAATCCAGGCTCCACATTTCCTTGAACAATAGAAAAGTACTTCAGAACCAAGTATTATTCTCAGCACTGCAGACCCCTCCTCTGTGAGCAGCAGAGAATCAGACCTTCAGTTGTGGCACATCCTCTACCAGATCTGCTGCCAAAGTGGTTGCCAATTTACCTCACCAGTTAGGAAACCTCTACATAGTAGCTTTCTTCATCCACTGTAGTTTCAAAACTGCCAAAAATCATTGATCTCATGGAGAGGTGTCGAAGTTGTGCCTGAAAAAGAAGTACACAAACACAATTCAAGAAATATACATGTATCTGCAGATGTAAAATAGGTAGTCTCTTAGGAGAATCAGTGTGTTTTGTAGCCAGCCATTAGCATTGCTGTGTAATGGTGCAAAAGAGAAGCGTGTTCCTTTTCAGTCTTGCCACACTGAAAGGGAAATGGAGAATCAAACCATTAACTGGATTCTGTCAAAACCAATATTCAAATTAACTGATTTTCAAGAGTGGACATGTGAAGAGATCTGATGGAAGTATTTGAAATCTCATGTCCTCAACAGCAACTGATCTCTTCTAGTATCCATTCCAAAGGAGGAATGCCTGATGGTAAGATTGAGAGGTAGCAGATTCAGACCATTTGATTCTCTCATGGCCAACAAAGGCACTGGACAGTGTCTGTCAGAGCATGGAAAGGAAAAGAGTGGACATAGCCAGCAGGTCTGTAGGTCTTATGTTGTCTCATTGTAGTTACATTGACAGAGGTGAACTTGGTAACTAAGTTCAAATCAAGATCCTGCTTTCAGACATGACGTGATTTCAAGTTCCAGCAGCTACTACATCTGGGTTTAATGCTCCAATCCTCTGCTGCGTTGAACAACTGGGAGCTTTTCAGTCATACAAATGTGACTGTTGTTGGGAAAGCTGTCTGTGATTATGCCAGTTTAATTTAATAGCAGGCTGTTTAGGTAAATGAGCAGGGAGGCATATGAATGTCTGCAAATAATGTGGAGCATGATTGCAAAATGATGCTGCAGGAGATGGGCATGTCTGGAGATTGTTGAGAGCTCACCTAACACCCTTGAGCAGGGAGAGGAGTCTTGCTGAGTCTTGGAGACAGTCCCTCTGAGATAGAACAGTGTCCCAAGGGTGCCTGACTGAAACCTGGGCTGAAAGACAGTAAATTGGCAGCCTTGACACTGTTGGATATGATACAGCCTTTGATTAGTTTAGGCTTTACTATCAGCACAGTAGAGTCTAGAGTACTAAGAGGCTGCATAGGACCTGAAGTTAGATAGATAGGCTTTTTTTTTCAGATTCCTAGTATGTAAAGATAATTTCTTTGTTATGGAACCTACCCCAGTGTGATTTACTGCTGTAGTTGTGCTGATCTAAGAGTAGTCAGGCAGGGGTTTCTCATCCAGAATTTAGTCAGAAATCAAAGGGGTATTTTTAATGGTTAGAGACATGCAGTCAGCTCTATAGGTGCAAGAAAATGTCACTGCATCCATAAGAGCATCTTTTCAGCTGTGGGCTCCGTCCTGTCAGACCTTGGGTCACAACTCCCTTCCTGCAGCAGTCTGCTGCTTATCTTCCCTACCTCTGATAGACACCAGCATGCTTCTTGTTTTTCAAAACATCTTCTCATTTATAAAATGAAAGCCCTTTAACTTGGCTTGGAGCAGCTTGTTCCTATATCTAATTAATCATCCTAAAGTTTTAGCTCTTGTACCCTGGAGCTTTTCAAGGAGGAGCCCCTTTCCTTTTTTTTTTTTTTTTTTTTTAGAATGGCTCTGCTAACACTGTAATGATCATCTTCCCCACGAGTTCTCACCTCTGTTTCCCTGGAAAAATTAAAGAAAATCTAATATATTGATACAGATGATCCATTACATGTGAGTCAGTGACACTCTGACCATGACAGTACCAAAGGATTCATTGCTGCAGGAAGCCATTGAATCCAATATTAGTGGCAGGGTTTTTAAAGGACACTGGGTAGTTTTAAGCCCTGTTTCTACCTGTCTGAGTTAAGATAATGAGGATAATCTAATATTATGCTTCAGGGCTTTAGTTACCTGCCTGTGGGGTTCAGAAGGGAACTCTGCTTCCCGGGACTGTGCAGAGTTTAATTGGACTAGTGCTTTATGATTTGTGTGCCATTTCCTCTGAAGCCTCGAGTATTGGCTGCTGCCAGAGGCCAGGTACCAAACTGATGACACTCAGATTTTGTCTCCTTTTAATATCAGTGGCTTCAGATTTGCTGGGCAGCTACACCAACATATCAACCCCCCGCTTCCAACTCCAGATCTATGCCATCACCAGAGGAATTTTATGGCTTTTCTCCAAAGCCCTTTAGAGAAAAATCCATCTTCTATGTTTCACCAGCACAAACCACAAGTCATCTGGGATTTTTAAACTTCTAGAAGAATCTTGGCAGCTATTTATTTGAAGAAAACAAGCTGATCTTTCTCTGTGAATGATCTTTTTGATCATTGAAATGAAAATGTAAAAAAAATCAGAACCACACATGTATAATTTAAAAATATGCATAAGGGGTAGGATTTTTTTTAATTTTTTTTGTAATTCTAAATTTAACAATGTATTACATAGCATTTCATTGCTTATGAATCCTTGCTCTTTAGGAAATTTATTTTTGTTTTGTATCCAGACTGACAAAACTCTGGCATCTCTTATATCTATAGGCTTGAGATCAGTGTCCTACCTCACAAATGAGCTTTTATCTTCATCTTCAGTGGTCTGTGTAGCTCCTATTTCTTGGTCCCTCCAGTCGTCAATCTGTTTATCTCCTCCCTAATTATCTGTTGTAATTAGAATACATTTTCTCATCTCAAGGGGAAACCGACTCCGAATGAGTATTCTATAAAAGTAATTACTTTTGATATTAGATATCTGTACATAAAAACACAGTATTTCTTCCAATTAAAAAGCACTAATGAATTTTCTGTCTGGGGGGGGGCAGCCTACACAATGCTACTGTTTCTGCTAAGACAATGAACAGAGAATGAGCCCTGTAAGAGGGCTGCTGAAGCCAGCAGTGGTATGTGCCACCCCTTTGAACAGTAGGTCAGGGAGAGAAGGTGGCTTGTGTGAGGACATGATGTTTTTTTCTTTCCCCAGCAGGCCTATTGTATACACTGATGGACTTAATCATTCTCCACACTGTGTCAAGATGACTAATAATTTTTACTGCTTTGCTTGTCTCCTACATGTGTCCCTTCATTACATGTTTATCTTTCTATTTCCTTGGATATTTCTCTCTTCCTCAAAATCTTAGGTCATGCACTAGGAATCTTGTGTTTGGCATGGAGCAGTTTTACTAGAGATCTCCATGGACTCCTTCCCGCTACAGACACAGGAGGAGTTGTGCTGAGCCTTCTCAGTGGGAAACCTGTCTGACATACATCAGAACTGCCATCTTTCATCATCTCACAATAAAATGCAGGAGTAGGGAGCTTTTATCACAAGCTTTTCTACAAAAGGTGTAATTCCAGAAATATCTTTATCATGTTATTTTGAAGACTATAAATCTTGTCCCTAGTTTTCTTTCCTATAGGAATCCTCTCCTTTTCATCCCTAAGAAGCCATCTGTGTATGTGGGGCACACTGGGATAGAATCTGTTCAGTGGGGTAGAAATAAAGATCGTCCAGTGAGCTATGAAACAACTTTTCTTGCTGTTATGACAAGGTTGAAATCCACAGACTGCTGTTGCACTGCAACCTTAGCCTTTCCTACTGATCTATATCGTCTTGTCTTCTCCCCTGATTATCTTTCTACATCTGTTTCTTGTCTTCAGCATCAATAGTGAGATCTTTGGGGTAGGAAGTGTCTGAGCTCATGTAGCATCTGCTACAATGGTCTTCTGAATCTAGACCACATACTATGAAAACATTAAGAAAAAAAATCTGTTCTGGACAAGTCCTGTCCTTGTAGGGCTTACCATAAAGACTTTAATGCATCAGTATGATAGGGGCAGAGTGTGTGGGATGGAATAAGGGTCCAACCTAAATGCTGGTAACAGCCCTGATCATTTTTATGGCATTTTCCATCTAATGTACTTTGAGCACCTGACAGCTATTCATAGACTGTGCCTCAGAGTGCTCTCCACAGCCAGGAAACGTCCCTGTTTTTAAGAAGAAACAACACAGAGCAAAGCACATAAGGGGCTGGGTATCAGTCCTCTTTCCAGATAATTTGTCCTAATCTACAAAATTTCCAAGGCTCCTGATTCTGCACTCTTTCTGCCTGACCAGCTTCTGTGGGCAGAAAAGGAACAGCACTCCTACAGGCAGAGCTGCCAGATCACTTCATCCCTTCACCATCATTCAGCAGTCTTCTCACATAGGCAGATTTCTTACAGGATTGTCAGTTGTCAGTGGATGAAGGCTGAGAAACAGTATTGCAGACTTCCACTTGAACATACGGAAGGGTCTGGAGATGAGGTCAAGGTACAAAACCAATACACCACCTAGTTTCCAGAACCAAAAAGCTGGAAATCGAGTGCTTCAGCTTTACAAGTCAATGTACTTTTTTCCTTTCCAAACTATCAGCCAGTGTTTGTATTCTCCCTGGTACATCTTCAGAGATACTTGGTGCTGATACTGGATACTAGGGGACATAAATCTTTCAAGCAAGGATGCAGTAAACTTGATTACAACTATAAAAAAATGGGAGTGTATTTTGGATCTGAGAAAAATGGAAGTGCTGGAGTCATTTAACTTGGATGGGGATTTGTTTGTTGCTCTCTTTGTGGAGAGCTGGAGCCCGTGTCCCTGTGGAGTGTGATTTGGTGAACGCTTCTGTATGCAAAACTAAATCTCACATCCAGCATCCCCCCTAGCTCAGAAAGAAAGCACCTTTGATATGGACAAAATTCAGATCAATTCTGTGGGCAGCAAATCTTATATATTATGTAGGCTTACTGCAGGGTTGTGGTGGGAGAAACTGACATGGAATATGGGATATGCAGAAATTAGGGGCCAGGCTCTGTTTAACATTTAGATTGAATCATGAGCTAGGTGCTACTGACTCCTTATGCTGCATACTGCTGTTTGCTAAGTCAACTGAAATAGTATCAAATACTGAAGTAGTCTCAGATAAGAATTTTTTGGTCTGGACGTTGTTACTCCTTGTGCTTGCAACTGCAAAATCCTTTTACTTTTGTAGGTTTAATTTAGGTGCACTGAGCTGCTAATGCACTCAGCAAATTTATGCTTATGGGACAAAGCTGTTGGTTTTGGGTTTTTTTTTGTTTTAATTTTATTAATTTTGCCAAGCTAATAATCTGAGAGAACTGCTCCTTAGCTATGGCCATTTCTTAGTTAACCATGGTTAATGGTGCTCAAGGCATCTTTTATCTCAGGTGTAGCAACTGTGCCTCAAAGGATCTTGCTGAGCCTCCCCAGGATGTCTCCTCTAGTGCCTGGTCTGGGCAATGGACTGCACTGAGCAGCTGATCAGTGTGTCTGAGAGCCAAGGCACTGTTTCTGCCACTGAGCCTTTCTCTGATGTCCATGTTCTGAAAAACATATATCTCCTAGTTATTTTAGGGATCACTAAAATGGAGCTATAAACAGCAAGTTAACTGGTGAGCTGTGACCTTTTGCTTAGTGTTGAACAGCTCACTCATGTTGCTCTTTCTTCCTCCTCCTCCAACCAGCTGCTTTTCTTGTGCATCTGCTTCTCTCTAACTGCTGACTTCTGAAGGAGAAACACCAATTTTTTTCCTCCATGCCCACGGATATGCCAGTCAGTGAGGCTGTAACCCGTGTCTGAAGTTTCTGATTGCAACATGAGTACAAAATTAGCACAGTAATTCAAGATGGAAGCATTAAGGCTGATTCATTAGATGAAACTCATTTCATGCCTGCTTCCAAAAGGGTGGGTTTGTATACAATTAGCTTTAAAAAAATTGTTGTAATCTGTCTTGTTTTAGTCATGTTACTGAACCTGTTCTAGTGACTATGAACCTTCTTCTTTTCTTTCAAAAGAAGTATCTGGCAATGCTACAAGTCAGTTTTGTCAATCTATGCAGAGGTGCTTTGCTTCTGTGGGGCTTTTTTTCTGTTGCTTTGTTTTGGGTTTTTTTTTGTTTGCTTGTTTTGTTGTTGGTTTTGTTTGTTTTGGGGTGGAGGTTTTTTTGTGTTTATACTAGGATTTAAAGATTTTTATTGCCTTGTAAGGTAGGCAGGGTTGTTTCAACTGAGAACTCAGAACTGGAAAAGGAAGAAAACAACTGTTTTGCTGATGAGTTTTATGTTTCTTGTTTAAAAGAGAAGTGTTCAGAAGAGAAGTGTTTCAGGACCCACGGGTAAAACTGATAGGAACCAAAATGCTTCTGTGCACTATTTAAGAGTGCAGGTGGTTTAAGTGAAGACAAAGTTTAGAAGTTTGACTTTGGAGCCATTCTTAGTCTGAGACAGTTCAGCAAGGGCATTTCAGAGACAGTCATTCTGTCAGCACTAACCAAATCTGGTGGCATTGGTGATGGAGTTGGCCTTGTGATTGTGTTCAGCATCCCTGGTACCACCACGGCAGCCTTCTGATGGAAGAGGGATGAGGTATGGGAGCAGAGCTGCGGCTGCTTCGGGAAGGTGCCCTTGCCAGACATGGCAGGAAGGCCAGAAAAAGGATAAGAACAGACCTGTGCTATTGTGAATGTGGATGTATAATTGTTTTCAATTGCTTATTTTTTATTTAGAATTATCAAAAGGTTAATTATGTCTGAGAACCTTGGATGAACCTGATTTACAGCTGCCTGTAATTGTATTGCAAATAATAATAAAAAAAGACAGTAAAATAACCACAGATGTAGTTTGATCTTGCTTTTGCCATAGTTTCTCACATAAATCTCTTCAGTAATTTTCCCATTGTGACAGGGTTTATGGTGAAAAATAGAAGGTCTCTTTCTTCCTAGAAAATTATGCATACTGTGGAGTAATTAATCTGGTTAAGAAAGTAAGACTGGTTCATTTTGCTCTCCATTCTCCCAGCAGTTTCTGTTTAAAAAGGAAATCTCTGCAGCAAGAGCAATAAATTTGAAATGAATGACAGACACTAATTATTTGTGACCTCATTGTCATCTGCAGCATTGAACTGGGTATAACTGATCCCAGTGTATGGACTGTAGATCTTTTTAGTCTAAAAATTTAAAGAAAAGTGCTTTAAAAATAGCTGCTCACTGGGTATTGCCACTGCTACTCCCTCTCTCCTCTCTGCCCATCACCACCTCAGAGATGGCAGCAGGATTTCAATCCTGGCTCTGACAGGAGCCACAGGGTTACACTCTCAGCAGTGCTGCTCTCTCTACCCTGCCCTCAATGGCTTCACAAGCCATGGAAAAAGTGTTTGAAATGAGTGCACATTAGAGCCACAAGTAAGTAACTCAAAGATAAGAGGAAGGATCTGGAGATCTGCAACAAGTTTTAAAAGGAGAAGAAAACAGAGAAGTGCTCTCATCTGCTCTGCCTTGGTTAAAACCCAGGTATGTGCTGGAAATTGACCCAAAGGCACTTCTCCACCTGTCTTTTTTAGCTTTTATACCATTCCCCAGCTCTGCAGGACCTAGGCACCCAGCATCCAAAATCGTTAGTAATTGTCTCTCTGCCAAGAAGTATCTTCAGGAATGTATCCCTTTCCCTGTTGTCCAGTAGGTAAGACCCAGGGGATTAGATTTCCATAGGAGCAGTCCCTGAAGGCTGTCTGGGTTTTTGCTGAGCAGAAAAGGCCCAAGACCTAGGGCACAAATAATTTGTTCTTTGCTGCTTCTCTATCTTTGGCAGCCCAGCTGGGGATCCTGTGGGAGCACTGCTCAAGAGTGTCCTCCTCCTCCATGTCCTTCCTGGTATTGTTCAGCATCTCTGATGAGATGATTCTGCTCATTGTCCCCAGACTGTTGGGGCTGCCTCAAGTGCTTGGAACATGTCCTTAAAGGTGTGTCCAGCAGACTCTGCTTCAGCCAGATTTGGAGGGGTGATGCTGTCTCCCATTGCCTACCTCTCAATCCCACCTCTTAAGACCAAGTTCTCTTTGTGAAGATGCTGCTCTCCTTTTCTATTTTCTATCCCAAAAAAATGACCAGTTCAGTTAACTGTAAACTTGGGGGTTTTCAAGTTAAGAACTTGATTCAGGTATTCATGGGCCAAAGCCCTGTGTTGAGGAGGCATTTGCTCAAGCAACAGGTAATCCTTTAAGATGAAAAATGCTATGCAAATATTACCCTATGTGAGACTTAGGTCTATTGTGTCTAGCTAACCAACCGTGCATTGAAGAGTGTTGCCAGTAATTGCTGCATTTAACACATGCACATAACATGCATATATAAAATGGATTTATTGTTCCTAAGAACTTCTAGAGACACCTTAGTGCTTTTCTTCAAGAATGAAGCGATGCAATATCATTTATTTAATTGCTGCTCTGTATTGGTCAATGCTACTGTATTGCTGTGGTAACTGTCAGTCAGAGTAGGCTACAGTTTGGGTAATGAATGGGGAAAAAACATCACAGAGATATCTTCTGAGGGTAAGTCAGACATATGATGACTCTTTCCTAGAATAGGATGAGATTAGCAGAATGAAGAGCTAGAATATCAGATTTAGGAAAAAGGTATATGAAATAATTGTCATTATGCATGGATTGGAAAGCTCGCTGACTTCTTCTCTCATAAGAAAAATAGCAAAGTGTTTGATGCTCCCTGTGGGTTGAAAGTTTCATTCCACTGTTACTTGTGCCATAGAAATGCAAGAGCTTTGTTCTGTAAACTGCAAGAGCATACATGATAACGTTTTCAACTACTGGAATTAAATTGTTATGTATAGTCAAATGAGCACACCTCATCAAGGAGACCCTTTCATCAAAGCAGGTCAGTTAACTTTAATGAAATCATCTTCAATTTGCTTTGATGTAACATCAGAACCCAGCCCAGATGATTCCAGATGATCAGCAAATAAATTTCCACATTGCAGTCTTTCAAGGATGTAGTTATTATGAAGTGTCTACTTTTCTGGATTCTTTAATTTCTGAAGTGCCTAATTTGACTCCCTTTTAATAAGGCCTGATTTTTCTGCTGGTGCCTCTGTTGGATCTCACTTGCTAGTGAGACCTGGAGTTCACCTCCTACATGCACCTATAATGAGACCATGGCTGTGTGAGCCTCTTGTTTTGCCTTCACTTCAACAACTCCCTAAGCTTGAATGCTTGGAGCTCTCTGAATTTTGCAAAAGCTTGACCATGCCAAGAATGTTGGGGTTTTTTGTAGAGAACCTTTTTTTTCCTTCTTCTGCCCTCCCCCTCTCCTGAACTTATGATTCACTCGGAGTCAGTTGAACATTTCAGTGCATGATGATGAGAAACATGAAGAAGACATCAAAGACAAAAACACAAACAAGGTCTGTCTTGACTTGGGATCACTGATTGCAGTATGGGGTTATGTATTTTTGTAGGCAATGTCTGAAATTCAGCACTACCTGAGTAGTGCAGGTACTCAATCATTTTATATTCAGACTGTTTGTATTGTTGCATTTAACCTTAGCACAGGATTTGCTCATAAGCACTACAGCAGAAAATGCTGTACTTTTCCCTTTCAGACCACTAATGAACCACTATCTCTCTGTTCTCTCCTGTAATTAAGCAGAGATGATGATGGAGCTATAATGGATGAGGATGGTGTTAGCAATGAGGTGCAAGAGAGATTCTTTCATGAGGGACTAAACTGTCCCAGACCTTGTAGTGACTCAGAGAAGCCAGTCCCAGATTTGTACTGCCTTGAATGTTTGTTACTAGCAAACGTTTAAAATTTCTTTCTTTCTCTTTAATTGTTTAGTTGAAATAATGACATTTTCCTCTTGAAAAAATTCTTCATCTGAAAAATGTTGAGCAGGTCAAACTCTAATTGTATTTTCCTCTGCATTGTAAATGATTTGGAGGATATTTGTACACTTCCCTATGGTATTCCCAAGGCTATTATAAATAACTTTTTTGCTTATAATGACTTGTTGATAGCAAGCCTTTTGGAAAGGAAAGTTTTGACATTAAACACAGGCTATTTGAGGAGCTTATTTATGAGAATTCAGCACCAAGTTAAATGCCTGTTGCCATGGAATTGGTTCTTGGCAATGTGATCGTATGGGTATTTTTAATGTTTAGTTTTGTTTCACAGGTATTTTTGAGTTGACCAGTAATATTCCAGTGATTGAAACCTGTATCTGAATTGTTGACTGGCTAACACCTCAGCACTAACCAAGTGGGCTAATCATTTTAGCTCGCGTCTGTCCAAACTTTCTGATCCTTTAAGCTGTGTAGAGCTGTGTATCTTACATAATATTCATACTTAGTTTGTCAGAGATCTGAAGGATAGAGGAAATCTGGAATAATTCCCAGGTGAGAGATGGCGTCAGCTCCCTAATAGCTTTAGCACATCTCTGGGGCAACAGGCTGAGCAAGCTGTGCAATTTAGTCCAAGTGGCCAATGTGTTGAATCACATAGTTTAACCAGGTTACCCTGTACTTCCTACCCAGCAGCAGCTAGTGATCAGTTGCACAGCTGTATCTCCAGTATGGGAACCAAACCTGAACCATTCGAGAGCTGCAGGTGACCTTAGGGCCATGGAGCAGATGCCTCAGCTGCAGCACTTATTCCAGAACTGACAATATGGAGTTAAACTGGCAGTTCTGAATGTGGTAGAAATTCAGCCTATCTCCCTTAAAACATATGGAGTTATACTGGGTTATACTGGGAAGGAGCCTGACCTCCAGTTCTTATGAGGAAAATTTATCTTAATCATCTTAAGGATAATTAGGCATTCTGGAATACTGGAAAACAAGATTCTTTTTTCCAGGGATTTATACAGGAAAAAGGAGAAATCACAAAAGCTGCTAATTGAATCTTTATAGTTTGCTAATTAACAGTTATGAACTGATACTACAAGATGTGTTGATATGGACTCTGGTTTGAAAAGCTAAGGATAATTCCCAGAGAGCCATGAGGAGTTCAGAGATGAGTTTCACAGTAGTTCAGATTTTGTTTATCTAAAACCATTTTGTGGTCATGGAAGAGGTTAGATCCATTTCTTTATATTAATAATTGGATTTGATTTTTTTTTTTGTCTTTTTCATTTAGGTCTGGCAAAACCCATGGGATTAGTTGAAGGTCCAGGAGGCTTGGGCCAGGGAGGAATGGCAGCTACCCTGAGAGATGATAGCCATGAATCAGAGACTAAATATGAAGAATATGGTTACAATGCCCAACTCAGTGACAGGATATCACTGGACAGGTCCATCCCTGACTACAGACCAAAAAAGTAAGTTAATTCCACATTATTATTAAAAATACCTGATTGATTGTTGTTCTGTTGACTCATGGCACTGTTCTTCTCTTCACATACCTCTGGTTAGACAGCAGGTAGTAATACAGATGCCCCTCAGTTTAGTGAAATTTAAAAAGACCAACTACCATCTCAAGCATGAAGTGCCATGTTAAATGCATGCCTAATTCTGTGAGTACTGCATTCATCCGCACATCCAAAGCTTCTGATCAAAAACTGCATCAGGATGTTGGTGCTTATTGGGTTTGGTTCACCTAGAAAAAGCCAGTTAGTGCCAGCTGAGCCTTAGTGTGTGTTTAATGTATTTATGTGCAATGGAAGGGAAGGGAGTGACAACAAACACTTTGGAGATGTGGTCACGTGAAAAAAGAAACCATCAAACCAACTGCCTTTTCTTTAAAAAAGCATCTGCATTTGATGTTGCTAGAATTGTTTAGTCAGGGTTTGCAGTGAGCTGAAACATTGACTAAATGCAATCCATCACAGTCCTACAATCCACCAAGATTATTTTGGTCTTTGGAAAATGTGTTTATTTTTATTCTAATGTTATAATCTTCACACGCCTGTGCTATGTTTGACATTGCAATTAGATGCTAAATATTTGTACTGATTTATTATATTTTGCATTAAATGTCTTTCAAATCTTTCTTATTTATGGGGATATGTATCTTCCAGATGAGACATCCGCACTGTCATCCTACGAATGACAATCAGTAATGTCTTAATGCAGAGGAGATCAGCAGCAATGCCTAGTTACTCTCAGGAGACAGAATTGAAAAGAATACTTAATTAATTTCTAATAATAATCTTCTGTTTTAAAAGACCCAGTGGGGCTCCTAGGCAGAACAGAAAGTTAAATAAAAGAGTATTTTACTAAGTGGCGAGAAAAGTTCAGCCAAGCAAAACAGCTGTGCTCTGCGAGTAGATTGCAATTGCATTAGGATTTTAGGCAGCTCAAGCTGCAAAAAACCAAAATCCAGCAAAGCAAAACTTCAGCTTAGCCACAAATTTTGTTAACTGTGCTACATATTAACCTAATCTCAGAAGTATTGACTCAGCATTTGTTTTCTTAGACACTTGCTATACAAAAGAAATCTAGATAAAGTTGTGAAAAGAGCAAAAAAAAAAATCTACTGCTTTGATATCACATTTGATGCAAGTGTATTGAGTTGTTCAGTGGTCTTATCCCATCTCCCTTGATGTATCATAAAATCCATCATGGATTTATTCTGGGGAAAAAAAAAAAAGTTGTCTGTAGTTACGCAACTATTTGAGTTGTGCATCAGATCTGGTCCAAAGACCCTTAAAATCAGTGTGAAATTTTTCAGATGAAAGCCTTTGAGGTTTGACCTGGCCTGCTATATGCTGCTGCAGTCAGGAATGCTCTACTAGGAAATACAAAAGCAAAGGGTTTAGAGATGTCAGAAGCATAAGAGCATTTGCAAAGCAGTAATGTTTCACTTCAGATTATACTCTTCCACAGTTTTACTTGGAAGCTTTGATGAGTCATTCAGATAAGCTTTTTGACATGCTCATTTTGAGAATCTCAGCATGATTAGCTGTGTGAGTTACTGGGAGAACTGCTTTCCTTGTGGTGTTTTGACACTTTTAAGGTGGTTCTAGTTAGGTCTAGAGGCTGGAAGTGAAACACATGTCTTTAAATTCTTACAAGTCACAGGCAAACCCACCAGTTTTTACTCCCTACCCAACCAACCTTTTCTTATCCACTATGTAGTGCCACACCTGCTTACCTAACAGGTGATAGTTGTGCATCACAACCATAAGGCAGCACTGAGCTTGCCTTGCTCTTTGGTTTAGACACTCTGCTCTGATTGTATGTTGGAGAGGACTAAACCTCCAGATCTTTTAGAGAGGCTTTGGTAATACTGCTCTCCTTTTGTCCAGCTTTGTATGCTGACCTTCCCAATGGTTTTACCTCTCTATCTCTCAGTAAAAGCTCTCTCAATCTGTGATTTATATTCATGTCATTCCAAGAACTTTACTCTTTTAAAAAGGGAAGACTTTTCATTTCTGAATTGAGAAATAAGGTAGAATTCATGTCCAAGGCAATGTACAAAGTCCCTTGC
Source organism: Ceyx cyanopectus (assembly GCA_013401355.1). Classification (NCBI taxonomy): domain Eukaryota; kingdom Metazoa; phylum Chordata; class Aves; order Coraciiformes; family Alcedinidae; genus Ceyx; species Ceyx cyanopectus. The sequence continues at coordinate 71,834 of VYZU01075814.1, read as the reverse complement.
TAGTCTATGAATAAGTGTTTACCTGGATTCTCATTCCCAAGGTATTACACAATGATTTCTGCCCATCCTGGCTTCCATTTAAAATGTTGAGACCTACATATTTGCACTCACCAGTAGGTATTAAAGATGTGAACCAGGAGAATTTATAGTCAAGTCTGCACTGCATAGACACAATTTATGAAAGTAAACACAATTTCACTATGCAAATGTGGGACTTGTAATACTCCAAGCTTAGTCGTTGTCTTCTAAAAGAAATTTGATCAGAAATATAGTTTAGTTTAGTTTATCTTTGACCTCTTTCCTCACTGTTGCTCAGTATCTTGTTCTGGTAGGATAAACCTTTTGTTTCATCTACAGGCACAGCTTCAGTAAACATTCAGCAGTTTAATTGCTTTTCAGGAGGTATTTTCATCCTCACACAGCAAATTAAAAAACCCACATTACACTAAAGAGGTGTACAGCCAGACAGTGGGACCCTGAAGGCTCCTAAACTGGAGTCACCTCCATGTGCTGCAATGAAGGACATGAAGCTGCAGTGAAGTCTACAAGTCTGGGTGGTTAGTCCTGCTCTTGAGATGCTTTTTCCCCATACACACACATTGTGTTATTGCTGCCAGCGCAGATACTCCTTTTAACTCAGAGCAGCCTTTTAAGATAGGAATTCCTAAGTCAGTGCAGGAGCCAACAGTGGATTTTGTGCATTTTGTGCTCGTGTGCCACATCAAATGACAGTAAAGAGCTTGCATGTGATTACAACTCACACAATAATTACTAAATTATAGCTTGATCTTAACACGGTGTAATAAATATGTCTCAGCTTTTTCTTCTCCAATCTTGCACATCCCACAGCTTGAATGCTTGCCTTGTCTCTGTGAAGAAAGCAGATATCCCTGCAGAAACAGCTCAGAAACATTCAGGGAATTGATATTTCAAGCTATGTTTAGTTTCAAGAGACATGTAATATAGAGAAGTTGCAGTAGTATTTATAAAACAATACAAAGGCTCCCCGGCAGTTTGTACATTTGTTCAGTGTGACCTTGAACACTATTTTAGTTTCTTGTGGGCTTTCACCTAAAGCAAATGAGCTGATTGTAAAGTTGTCCTGATGATCTTTCCTTAAGGTATTCTATGTCTTAATGGTGACTTTTTGCCCTGGAGCAGCCGAGTGCTCTGAGAAGATGCAAGGACTTCATAGAGGGAATGAAAGGTATTTGAGTTCAACATCAAGCAGAGTACTCACAATTTATTATGGCTGATTGATGAGTATTGAGAAATGTTCAGCTAATTATTCTAGTGTTGGACTGACTTGAGATTTTGCTTCATGTACTTAGTGGAAAATGGTCAATATCTTGTTGGCTGTTAAAATTTGTGAAAATAACTCAAAAATGGTGCTAACCAGTGGTCTGTTATTAACTATCTAAATTCTAGAGTAAAATATTTACTACATATTAAATCTACATTAATGCCAAAAGAATTTTGCAGGATTATATTTGTTACAAGGAAATTCCTAATGCTTGTTAGGGAATTATTTTCATCCCCTGTCATACAGGCTTAAAAAGCATTTCTTGGGTCAAGGGCAAGGCACAAGTAGAAGGGGCAAGGGAAGTAGCACAGGTGTCTGCATGTCCCTGCTGCAGGACCATGTGGATTCTGCAGTGTGTGAAGTTTTTCAAGGGCTATACCACCATGGAAAATAGGTTGCAGAGGGCTCAGGTTATTTAATGTCTAAATCTACCTTCCCAACAGTAAAGTATTAGCAGGACTTTCCAGCTCTCCCTAACATACCCTATTTCCTATATGTAAGGAACAGGTTATTTCCCCCTTGGAAGCACATGGCTAGGCTACGACTTGCTCTGTGTTTCTCTGGGAAAAGTGTTATTTAATAGTGAAATATAATTGGATTAATTTCCATTTATGTTCTTCTGTATTCAAAATGAGTGTTGTGATCACATAAACCAGAGTACTTAGTGGAGATAAATCCAATGTTGGCCTGTGACCCTTATGTATATGCATGGGAAAGCCTAAGCACATGCATTTGTATCAGTTATCTGTACCAATATTCTTAGATGTAGAACAGTCATGAATCCCACCCACGGGAATGCTGTGAAGTCTGCTGGGCTGTGTATGTGCCTTTCTCACCAGAATGTCAAAGGGACAGTTTTGCACTGAATAGTCAAAAATAACCATGGAGCAGCACAGCTGAGATGTGAATCCTACACTTTCAAACAGAGGTGCCCAGAGTCAGCTACCTAACGCCCTGCAAAGTTATTTGTCTTCAGGTGGTTTAGTTTGTCAGGGGTACTGAGAGTAGAGGAAGAGAACAGGTTTAGCTGGGACATGCTGTATTGCTGCAGTAGGCTTTCAGGAATGGCAGCAGCCATCCATCTGCCCTTTGGGGTGAGGGGAACAGCCTTCACTGCTGCCAGCTGCAGCACAAAATACAAGCCTGTGCTCCAGTAACAAAGGATCAGACTCAGTCCTTCCCATCATGCATGAAGACAGAGGTGCTACAGCCCCAGATGATATTAGATCTCGTTAGTTTCTTGTGGGCTTTCGACTTTATCAAAGGTGAAGAATGCAGGAGTCATTAAAACCTTAGGGAACTTCATTCAAAGGCAGGGAGAAAGGCCCCCAAACTCACAAAAGCTGTTTGCTTTTCAACGTGGCATCCTGGAAAATTGGGAAGTGTCAACTAACCAGCTGCTTTCAAACATAAGCATCGTCTCTCAGGATAACAGAAATTCCCCTGATCTTTCTGGTGCACAGGCTGGATCACAAAGAGTTGAATTAAACAGGTTGAACACCTGTAAATCTGGCATTTTCTAACTTTCTATCACTTGACTTTGCAACTTAAAAATGTCTGGGGTTTCCTCACATGCAGGACACGTCCACGCGTATGCACACATGCACTTGTCAAAACTACTTGCTGTGATGCATTACACATGCTTTTGGGAAAAGTTAATGTGATCCCAGAGCTTCCATAACGACTAAATAGGCTTTTAGAAGAAATAGTCACTGCTTGGTGAGGATCTTTCATTTAACTGATCTTCTTTGTGCAACTTGATGCCGAGTGCATTGTGACAGTTCAGTAATACTAATATATGGATTCAGTCTGCTGGCTCTATCAGCCAAAGGAGAAATTTCTTTGTGTTCCGGTCATAGAAGTTTCTATTGAGAAAATTCAGCCCTAAAGAACAAACTTATTAATGCTGAAGCAACTCGAGTCTTTAGCCATAAAATGCAGAGGAATCTCGGGCTCGGGGAAATGCTTTTCATTCACTCAGGTTTTCACAGAGGCGAGAGGTTTTGGTGCCTGCTGTAGACTCTTCACAATAGCAAAGGAATTGCATCTCTAGGGCTCCCAACTGTAATTAATGCTTCACTCTGCTCTATACCTAAGGAAAAGATTTTTTAATTACCTATCAAAAAGGATTCTGGAATTGATCAAACAGTGCTACCAAGGGGGCAGACTTGGTAAATAGAGCTCTGATTTGTTCATTCAAGGGTTTAATGGCAGTAGCTAAGAGGGCAGTGGCTAGAAAACAGCCTTTCTGTAAGAGACTGTCCTTCAGTGACCAGTGAGAAGCCTTTTGAGAACGCAGGGAGCTCACCTTTAATTTTGACCCTTTCTTTTGGTAGTAGAACTCTGTGGACTCACTGTTATATCTGAGCCATCAGTCAGCAGCTCTTTTGAGTGAAATCATATATGAGTTTGCAAGTTCTGTGTCATGAGAGGAGGATCAGTGGCTGGGTAGCATGGCCCCTGCCCGAGGCTGTCAGTGTGGGCAGCTCCTCTGCCCGTCTGTGTTGGATGTCCCTGCAGGAGCAGGGCAGGAAGGCAGATGGCTTTCAAAGAGCATCAGTTTTTGCATCAGTGGATCAGAGAGGGCTAGACCTGGTATTATTTGATTTTTCTCCACCTCTGCTTCTTGCTCTGCCTCATGACCCACTTTTCCAATTCTCTGGGGACACCGGGTGTTCTTTGCACTGCCTAGAAAAATCACAGCAGAATCTCCAAATTAAAACTGACCCTTAGGATTCTTCCCAGGTTAACCAGAGTGCAACACAGGAGGCCCCTTTGCAAGGAATAATGGAACTGGAACAGATCCAGAGATTTTCAGGAATCAGAATTTCTGATAAGGAGACAATGACAACTTAAACAACACCACCTAAAAATATTTTGTGTTAGTCTAAACACCTTCTGAGAAACAATTATTAAAACAAAATGTTTAGACCAGTGAAACATTTGGTTTCCCATGAAAAAATTAGTTTTAAAATAATGAATGTTCTATCACTAGCTTCTACTGATATTTCAAGATGAACATCAGGTCACAGCAAATGGAAACATTTGTTAAAATTAAGCATTTCCTTCTTTCAGCTGACAGTGTTTCACAGTCCCAGTACAGGCATAGTATTTTTATTTCACTTAGGCTTATTTTTCAATAGGGAAACTTCTAAAGTTTTTCTATTGCACCCACTCTCTGTAAATCTAAGAAACCATGCTAAAATTCTGACAGCCCCATTTTTGCCACTCGATTTTACATATGACGTAAGTGGAAGCAGAAGAAAAACAGAGATGGAAAATGGAGCAGACAGAATTACCCCCAGGCAACAGTTTGGGATTGCTTATTGGAGGGAAATTGAGTAAGAGATGAAACTAACTAAAGTGTTTTAATCAATGTCCAGAGGTGGATTTTGAACAGTGCAAAGGAGGCATGTGAGTGCACGTGCTCTGGGACTCCGTATAGGTCTCAACCAGCTTTGCCAACTTACACAAGCTGGGTATTTTCCTTGGGCTGTGAATCCCCCATACATAGCCCAGCAGCCCCTGCATGCACGTTCCCAGTATGCACAGCTGGCCATACAGCTTCAGACACATACCCAAGTCTGAGCTCACTTTCCATCTTGCCCAAGAGCAGAAGGCACTGGTGTGAGCTGAGTAAATCCCTGTGCTGCTTTCTCTGCAGAGAGCTGGGTTCTGACCAGCTACTGCACAGCGTTTAGTGTTGTAATTCTGACTCAGTTCATTTGGGATATCAGTTGACAACCTAGATGTGCTCATACTGCTGCCTCTGGGCCAGTTGTGCTTGTTTATGTATCCCTGTGTATGCCAAAGGCTATCACTGCGTTTTGGGAAAGCATTTCCTATTTGGCTTTAAAAGGCTCAGACTGGAGCTGTGCAAAGCCCTCAAAGGAGGGGAAAGATCACTTTCCCTTTGGCTGGGAAAATAAACTCCCTGGAAATCACAGGCCACCCAGTGCTCTTTGTATTTGTGCTGTACTTCTGTAGTTTTCACTGAGACCTGTAGTCGTGACTTGACCCTGTTTATGAAAGTACTGTAGGTCTTTTCCAAACCTCTGCAAGAGCTCTGCATAAATAATGATACATTAATTGGAAAGTGGTCTCAAACCTTTGTCTCCAAAATCCCAGGTTACCATTAGGTCTTTGAATATTTAATTAGTTACACACAGTTAAATTGCTCTAGCGGGAAGGAAAAGATTAACACTGTCACCATGTTTCTCAGTAATAACAAAAAATTATTGAGAATTTTTCCAACCACTTTTTCAGGCCATCATCAGGAAGGTTTTCAGACTGCTTTTGCTTGATGAACAGCAGTAGGACATGACCATGAGGGGGAACCGTGAGGCTGCCCAGGTTGCACTACAATACTCTGCCTTCTGCTTTATTGTGCATAGGATTTGGTGACCCCGGAGGGTTTGGGCAGACAGTACAGAAGTTTTTTGCAGGACATGGCTCCTAAGCAGAGACTCTGCATGAGCTGGACTCTGTGCTGTCTCCATAATAGCAGTGCTGGACATGTGGCAATATCTCACAGTTATTTCTGACACTTGATAGAAGTTTTCTCTGGCTTTTCCCATTAGATATGTTATTGATTCCCTTTTGTTTAGTGCTAGCTAGGCTTTCCAATTAAGTAGTGACTTTAATTATACCACAAAGCATATAATATAGATCTTGATTATTAACAATGGCCCAAGATAATGAAAGGAGGCCCAGCAAGGCTAGGTGAAAAAGAGCCATAAAAATGAACTTTTTCCAAAACTGCACCGTACATAGAAAAGCAGTAATTTTCCTCTTGTAACATTTCTGCAGTGTCTTTGTGTATATTAATTGTTGAAGACAAATTCTGCATGACTGTCAGCACTAATAAATGTAGATTTAGTGGAGGCTGAATTTGATTAACTAGAAGGCATGAAAAATAACTGATTGCAATGTTGTGTTTAAATGCAGTAAGCCTGGAAGCCATTCCCTGCAATTTGTCTGCACCAGAATGTACTCTTGAATACATGAATAGTTTACCTAAGGTGGGTTGCATAACACTGACTCAAAATTAGACATCTAATTCAAGGTGATCATCTTGGCTGCCTTTATAGTCAATAGAGGAGGAGATGACATGGTAGCATTGCTTAAGATGTACAGTGTGTAACGTCCTCTGGAGTTCTTTCCCTCGGGAACACAGGACAACCAGCTTAAATAGGATTTCAGATGAATCCAATCCAAAATGTTAAATGCTCCAAGGCATACAGAAACAAGAGGGAATTTCTCTGTTAGCATGTTGAAGAATGACCTGCCAGCATATGCAACCTGGGCAAGGTCCCCACTCAGCAGCTGCAGAGGCAAAATTGTGGAGGCAGCACAGTTTTCAGCTGGGAGAAAAAGGCAAGATGATCAAAAAGTTATTTTACATCCCTCCGTTTTCCTTACAGGTTAGAAACTAAATGTGTCTCATGTGACCTGCAAGTTTACAGATGCCTTAAACACAACTGCTCTTTTGGTTGGTTTTTTTAAACTGCTTTAAACTGTAGCAATTTTCTGAACTTGAAAGCACAGGTTCACAATATTTTAATAGCAGGAGTGTTTCCTTCTTAGGAAGATCTATTGTGGGATTCTGTCTTCAAATTGTGTACACTATTCTTTCACAGGTAAATACATTTCTGTAAAGCAGAAGCTCTGCTGAGATCCAGCCATGGCTTGCAGCTGTGTGTTGCATTTTAAAGTTTCTTGTCTCTTCCCTGGGCCCATGGCTGATTGTTGCTCACTATCAGTTCCAGGAAGAAAAAGGCTATTCCTGTAAATTTCTGAACTGTCATGTTATGTTTACACTCCATGGTGTCACTTTGCAAGATAAAAATAAGTAACAGAACAAGTCAGGCAATGAATTAATGGTGGTTTTTATTTTCCTTTTATGTTTCCTTGTATATATATCTCTGTTACACTGCACCCTCCATCCTTCTTAGGGATTTGAAAGCGTTTTCCTAAAGGTTTGAAATGGTTCCTTTCTTCAACTGTGCATACAGATTTAGTTCTGCTGAACATGTCAGATACATATTATCTCCAAATGCCTTCTTGGTGCAATTTTTAAAATTAGTTGGTTTTGATTCCTGTTTTATTTGGATAGGTTCCACAGTATAAAAAAGTCAAGGTTTCAGGTCAAATAACATCAAAGTTTTTTAGTTGTTGTTGGTGTAGGTTGTGTCTGTGCAATAAAAACATGAGCAGGCCAAAATGTCAGCCAGTATAGTCTTCTGTCTGAAATAAAATTGAATTGTGAACTCCAAGTTGATGCAGTGCTTCATTTTAATAGTGTTTGTTCTTGCTTGTTTTGCCTGTGTCTCCTGTTTTGAGTGAATTTAGTGCTAATAAAAGTGAGAGACTCTTAAAACTTGCCAGAGCCAGAAGTACCTGATGGTTACAGGCTAGAAAATGTAAGCTCCCTGTCTCGGTTAGCTTGATCTAGATGCTTTCCAAGGTTTTGTTTCTCTGCAACAGCATCTGCCAGTTAAGTTGTTTGATAGTTTTATGATGTTCCTTTAGTGTCCTGAAAAATTCTTAGCTTCTGTTGTATTGCTTGTAAACCTTCTGCTGTGATCTTAGAAACTAAACCATAGTCAAGCCAGGTCACCTTGCTGGATGTGACTCCAAAGAAGGTCAAGGGACAGTTGCTTCCCATGCAGTCTTTTCACTCTATTCCTTACATTTCTACCAAACCAACTGGCTGTCCTAAGAAATCATTGTGCAGTTTTGACATTCATCCTTTTGACCACATGAAATACTGCAGCAGCCAAATGTTCCCTCCTGGAGACTTCTCTCAAAGTATGGTACAAGCCCTGAGGAGCTGAAGCTCCAGGCCTGTACCTTGATGCCAGCACTAGGCTGATCATTGTTGTCTCTATTTCTTGGCTATTCAGGCATATTTAAGTAACCCTTTTTGAAGCAGGCACCATGCAGTATGTGTTACAAGTCTCAGAATTCCAAGGTAGTGAAAAACTCACTCTCAGCATATAAGAGACCAGAGTGTAAAAAGTGTTGTAGAATCATATTCCTGATCTCTGTGGTTCTTGATGATTCTGTGTATTGAGAGGAACAGTCTTGTGAGCACTGGGGAAGCACAACTGGGAGTGTTTAAGTAGCTGATGCATTGTAAGGCAGGGTCGCTGGGGGCACACATGCCATGCTCTGCGTTTCTAGTTTGGTTAGTTTGTTTTTCATTTAGTGTGCAAGTAAATGCTCTATCTTAAGACAACTAGCCTAAGTCTGTAATTAGTGAATATTTGAGGCAAAGTTACTCTTTGCAAAGAAACTTTGTATGTGCTGTGTTTCTTCAGGTAAGAGTCTTCCATACATTATCGTGACTACCTCTGATGTGTAGGTTAGAATATATATGAAAATAATGCTTGGAAAATACTCCATATCAGTGTTTCTTAACTCCCCTGCTCAGAAAGAAAGCTGAAACACCCTTGCTCAGCAGAAGTTTAACAGTAGTGACAGAAGAGGAAGCAACATTATTCTCTGTTTTCTATAGAGAATTATGATATCGCTGATATATTGTGTAGGGATCACTAAAGCAATAACAAGCCTTTCAGTGGAGGAGAACAGCAGAGCTGGCTGCCCAGCACAAATGCACATCTCTTTATATGTCCGAATTAAACACAGAAAATGAGGACAATTGTCCTGCAGACATCAGGAAAAATCAAAATCCCTTCGGTCTAAGAAGTGTACCTGCAATTTGTAGTGCTGGTGATGCGGAAGGACTTATCAGTGAGGCATTAGGCAGCTTTCAATTACAGGAGATTTCATCTCTGTGTATTGTTTGTGCACAAAGCTCCCTGTTTCTCAGCTTCTAGAAGTGAAGGCCTCTGGAGTTGCATTTTACCTGTGTGGGATGCCTTCAGGTTGTCAAATAGTTCCTTAATTATTTTTTCTTCTTTGCTCCAAGGAATGAGTATATTATTTATTCTAGGCTTCCAGTCTTTTGTTAGTCTGCATTTATGTATTTTGTCTCCACTGTACCCTGGCACCAGGCTACCCTCTGGGGTAGTATGAAACACACCTCCCTGGCAGAGATGGGACTTCAGACTTGACTAATGGTAGAGTATAGATAGCAGCAATAATAATTAAAACAGTGCACTAAAATACCCTTGGGTGCTGTTGCTAAGTTAGGCTGTACCCCTAAAATTCCAGAAGAAAGGCATAAATTGTTGTTATTTCCGCCAAGAGAGGCAACAGTTTTCTCATTCGGCAACTGGAGTAAGCTTTCTTCCCTGCTGTGGATCTTTCATTAGGACACAGTTCTCCCAGGGGGTCATGGTGCAGTTTACATTAAAGTAAAGATAAAAATGACATTGAAGCTTTGCTCCTGTGTTTTCTACACTGCCTGAAAACAAATGCATGACCTACAGCTAGTTCATTGGCTTCTTGCCTTGGTGTCACTAACCCGTGTGTACCCAAGAGACAGGGAATTGTGTTCTGTTCGCTCAGACAGGAGCACTTGACTCTTTTTGCCTTTACTCTTTTGCCTGACTTTGGGAATTTCTGGAAGCATTGAGGGGAATATTTTTCTGAGTACAGGTTTGAGCAAATAGTCTGGATGGAGCAGGTTGAATGTGCCTGTCTATTGATGGGAGATGGAGAGCGTGTTTGTGAATACAGCCTTGGTCTGCTGGGCTGACAGTCACTGGGAATAAACTGTTCCCCCAGTGCAAACCACTCACTTCTGGGTTTCTTTCTGATGGCAAATTAATTTCACTCTGCAAACACCGAAGATGTGGCTTCAAAATGTGTGGTCTATGGGCAAGCAGGAAAAGACATCAGACTACATGGAGTGAAAAAAGAAATTGCCGCTCAGCAGGCAAATTTGGGCAGGATCAGTGCATGGATGTTGAAGGGCTACAGTGGTCATAGCTTCTCAGTCAGGAAAAGATAAGCATGTGTCCTTGGTCTGCTCAAATTCACAATCATACTGAAGTATGTTGCCTGGTCTAGGATCAGTGCCTAATTTCTGTCAGCGTGAGTGAAGAGTAAGCATATGCTCACCTGTTTTTCTGAATTAGGTAAGAGCTTGCAGATAAAAAAAGTATCCCCATACATTTCAGTGTTTTGCTACCATGAAGTGTGTTTCCTAGATACTAACTTGGTGCTAGACGGTAAATATGGCTGGAATTTCTAAATGTAACCAAAATTAAATTAAAACACAAGAGTTTTCTAAGTTCCCAAAATAATTAGAAGGTAAGAAACTGTTGTTAGCATTTAACTTCAAACTGCATGGAATTGTTGCACACTGTGCTGTTCACCTCTAGCTAGCCTTTAATTTAAACAAAAGCTATAAAAGTGCAATTAGGCTCCATTCCAATGAAGCACTTAAATATGTTCCTCATTTTAAGTGTATGAGTAACCCCAGAGAAGTTAAGACTTGCTTAACTGCTTCATTTGAATAGGACATTTCGTAAGGTAGTTATCATACCCAAAGAACAATCCTGCAAGTATCACTGGGAAGGATGTAAAGAGGAGTAAAGTCCCATCTGCACTTCAGGATCTGACTGCTCTTGGGTTTTCACAAAGCTGTTTTTTTCCAATGGTTTGTCCTGCAGTGTCCTGACCCAAGGTTTGTTGAGACCTTTGGATGTGCTCCATCATCTCTTGTTAAAGGGCTTAGTTTGTCAGGCAGGTTCCTGCTCGTCTACCAAGGGAAACGCGTAGGGTGCACCTTCATTTGTCCTCTCTGCTTGACTCAGAGACGTGCCTTTTTATAGACATGCTGCTGCTACCATCAGGCTCTGGGCTCAATCCCATATAAAGCATCTAAACATCATGGATTTAATACTCCCATTTTCAGTGCTAAATCAATGTTCTTTATGCATTTGTTCTTGGAACACTGCTCTATTTGAACCATAATTCTTCCCACATACCATAAACTTGGTCTGTTTTCACTCTGATAGAAATTGATCATTTAAAGCAAGAGGAAAAACCCTGTGACTACTGTTTAAACATTTCAAGGCTGTTGCTGGTTAGTCAAGTCAGCTTGTGCATCACCTCAGCACACCAAGTGCTGAGCTACAACCAGCCTTGCAACTGCTGGGACAAGGCAAAATTAGGAGCTTCTCACTACAGTTTTGGCAAGCAGTGAAGGAATAGATTTACACAGTTTATGACTGACCTCCTATTTGGTTGTTTACTCCTCCAACCAACCTGTATTTGTACATAGGTAGAAAGAAATATTCTGCTGCACAACTGGATTTGACCAGAGATTAGAGCTGGTCTCCTGTGAAATACAACAGAGTCCATTAAATAAAGGATTGTTTGCCAAATATTGTCGTATGTCCTCCCAAGATCATAAAAAACATTGTTAGTTGAAGCAATAGTGGAAAGTGATTGCATTCCTCTATCCTCCTCCTTACCACCACCCTGCAATGTGACAACAAACCCTTAATGAAATCCGTGAAGGGATAGGCAGCAGTTACCTTGAAAACTCTTTTATTGCCCTACATTTCTAGATGGCACTGTGATCCTCAGCCTCTGTCCAGCACCAACAGAACCAGCTGAGGGATTGAGAGAGTCAAAATTAAACAAAAGTACCTTGAATTTTTAATATTATATACTTGCAAGAAATTTTTTAATAGTCAAGGATAACATTCTGTATTTACATATTATTACCTGAATAACAAATAGATTCAAGGTTACAGCAAAATGCTCTGTGCAAGTGGAAAAGGGTGAGCTTATG